>CM066222.1:628251-813154 GCA_033675125.1 Athetis lepigone | reverse complement strand
ATCGCTGTCAATAAATAGGACAGGTGGCCAAAAGGCTGGCAGCATTGCCACGTTGTATGGCAATGCTAATTCTTTGTCCCAAAAAAAAATGCCAGCCCTCTGGTGACGTGAAGAGTCAATCAGCCTTGGTTATGATTGTAGACGTAGGCGATAGTTTGGATTTACGACTAGAAAAAAACGGAAATCGCCTTTTATCGATGGTAGATCTTTTTTTCCACTGTAATAATTAAATTAATGAATGAATATTTAAAAACTCTTCATAAAATATAATAGACTACTTTCTTATTTATAAAATGACATGCATAAGCCGCAGAACTAATGAAGCAGCGTGTTATGCATTTTTGCCGCGTAAACTAGTGATGTAACACAAGACTTGGTCGAGATGGATATGCATAATCGATACCGCGTCACCGCACTATTGCGCAACTAAGTGTGGTTTATGATCGAAAGTGGTGCGAGATTGACGCTGCGTGTGAGAATACCAATACCACGAACTTAAGTCGTTCGATACCAGAGATATTTTGTGAACATTGCTCGTTTTGTTAGGATGTCTTGTTAAAGTTTGGGAAATTGTGCGGCAATTAGAGTTGCATAACTATCGATAGTTTCCCTATCGATAGATGACCTCGAAAACTAGTAACAATATCGATAGTGCTATCGATACTATCGATACTACCGATACTATCGATACTATCGATATCACAAATTAACTAATACTGTTGATAAGAAGTAATAGTATCGATAGTATCGATACTATTCCATAATAATACTATCGATAGTATCGACAATATCGATATTTTTTAAGTAATACTATCGATACTATCGATAGTATCGTTGTATTAACTAATAGAAACTATCAATACTATCGATAGGTTGGAAAACTATCGATAGTATTACACCATCGATAGTTTAATAACCGCCAATAGTATCGTTTCTGAATTATAGCTTATGTAACAAGTAGTGTTAAACTATTCTTACTCACTAAAACAAAAAACTTGACAGGGCTAAGTGTTGCCTTGTGTAAATTTTTGATTACGTTCTGAAATTATTTAGCTCTTGAGAAATATACTAGCTATGTAATTGAATATTGGAAGGTAGGTAATACTATCGCCGTTTATTAAAATATCGATAGTGTGAGCTATCGATACTATCGATAGTATCGATAGTATTGCTTTAGGAGCAATACTGGCGTACGATAGTATCGATACTCTCGATACTATTTTTGTATATCAATACTATTGCACATATCATACTATAGATAGTATCGATACTATCGATAGTATCGATACAATCGATAGGCTATCGATTATATTGATATGACGTCAACTATCGATAGAATATCGATAGTTTAGCAATAGTCGACTATTGATGGGCAACACTAGCGGCAATGGATGGTAAAGAGTTTTCAGTTGTCGCTGTTTTAGTATGGTATGTCTAATGAGACAGATTGATAAAACAGATGTATTTGTAGGTATGTATATCACTTGCATATAATATAGTTAGGCCGTTGTTATACTGCAGTGCAATGTATAATATTTAAAGTAAAAGGTGTAGTTAGGTTATTCGCACTCCACGAGTGGCACTTTGAGTGGGTTCGGTTGTGTTCCATGGCACCACATAAAAGAACAACAATTTAAAAGGCGGTATAAAATGTTACGAGAATTGAATGCTGATAAATTGTAAAACCGTAATGATAAGTTTAAGTTTATTCACAATGTGATGAATAGCAATAAGCAGTATTGTACAATTCAGGATTTATCGACAGTTTACAATCTCGCGAGATTGATAATGAACCAACGGTATTCACAATCTTACGGTGTCATATAAAAAACTAGATGCTTTGGTTCTTATTAAAAATGTGACCCGTGCTACATCCCCATCACAGTGTAAAAACCGCTTAACAATTACTTTGCATGAGAAAATATACACTTATATTTCCACCGGCGGCGGGGTTATTACCTATGAAACAGCAATCAGCAATATTTGCGCAGTGATAGCGCGATCACCGCGCGATCGTCAAAAAAATCGTATTAAGTATGAACCGATTGCTAATCGCTCGCTGATTGTTCTAATGCACTTATTGCTACAATGACGTAAAGAAATGACATAAAGTAGCAATCGCTGGATCTAATTAAATTACACCCTTAACAAAAAAAACTTAACTTTGCTCTTAAAAACCAAACTAAATACGAAACCACCAAACGAAAAATGCATATTTTAGTTAACTGATTGCTCCACAGAGGCAGCACTATCGCTAGATTGCTATTTGACGTGACGTATTTTGAATTGACGTTTGAGCAGCAAATATTGCTAAATTATCGCGATCGCTCGGCTATTGCAAGATACGTAATCCCGGTGCCGGTCACTGACCCGTTATTGCCTTGTCTCTACCAAAAAAGTTTTTTTTAAACTATACATTTCAGTATAATCTTGAAATGCATACTTGGGCTAACTTCGTACGAAGCTCTTAAGCAAATACAGCCTCTGAAATGTAACGTTGGTGGTGTGCCAAAAATATACAACAAAAACACTTGAAGGAGGATAGTTGTTTTTTTAGTTTTATTTTTTTGTTGTTTGGGAGAGCTCTGCAATTTTGCTTGCTTTGCAGATGAGCTTGTATGGTACCACTAGTTGTTCCACGCGGTTTTACCCGCATCTTTGGTTTCTAGTCTGCACCCTGTAGGGCACAGCGTAATGTTATACAGCCTATATCCTTCGTCAATAATTGGGGTCTGGGGTATCCAATACAAAAATAATTTTAAAAATCAGACCATTAGTTTCTTGGATTATCAAGTTCACCCAAAAAACTCTTCAGATTTATAATATTAGTATAGACGCTTTGAAACTTGTTATTTTTATCTTTATATTTTTGTAAGCTTAAGTCTGCAGAAAAAGACGATATTCTACCTTTTTTTTTCCGTAAAGGCTACAGAATGAACGATCACGTGACGCCTCCATTTCTTCTTTTATTTGGTTGAAAAGATCAAATTAAATACTTGTATAGACTAATTGCGAGCAATTTTTTTTAGTTTGCATAATCTTTTGTCCTAATATTTATATTTTTGTCTTCCTACAAGCTGATCTCGAAGAATCCTTTGATCCTAGTGAATATGGTCTTAATATCACACAATGATCCTTTAAAATGCCATTCAGGTTTGTCCCGAACTTGATAATAATTATCCGGTCGAATTTTTCAAATTTTCTACATAAGAACCTTTCTCAGATTTCAATGAATATTTGACAAAAAATACATGGCTGAATTGATCCGTTCATTTTAGAATTTTGCGCTTACCAACACATTTAGCAATTTATTTTTATTTGTAAGTATAGACTTTATTAACTAACCTCCTTATTGAAAATTCCTCAGGCGTTCTAACTGATTTGATTGCTAAATAATAGACAAAAGTCGTTATTGTTTATGAGTGATATAAACAGATTTATTGTGCTTAAGATTTCTAGATTATGCTTCCGTGTTGTGTGTTGAAATAGTAACATGTAATCAAATATGACTTCAAACTGCCTTTCAACGAACAACCGACAGCCGGCTGTCGTGCATTGTCTTTCTATTGTGTCTCAAATCACGTGTATTCGAAGGATTAAGCGTGAATGCGTTAATCTCGGAAACAATTATTGTAGAAAGGTATAAGGCTATACCATCACGCAGAGTCCTACGGGAATGGAGCACAAATTAAAGAAAGATGTAACTTAATATAATTAGTCGAGTCTATAAGATGGAAATGCCGTAGATTTTATGGTCATTTCTTATATTTAAAAGCTTATTTACTATTTTTGAAATTATTTAAGTGAATAATTACTTACTAAAACTAAATAAATATCTTTTGACAACTGACACGGCCATCTGATCCCAAACTAAGCAGAGCTTTACCTTACTATGGTAACCATACATAATATAAATAGGGTATTACACTGTATAAGAGAAAAAATCTAAAAATATATTATTGAGGTAGCTTATGCAAAAAGCAGCCGAACAGTGTTAGTTTTAGTTCATAAAACTAGAAAATATATTTTTAAATTCAATTCAAAGTTTTCAGTTTTTTTTATCTGTTCTTGAACACACCGAAATACAGACCACAGACAGTGACAGCTGTCGACTGTCAACTAGACGTCACTATTTGTTTTATTTATAACCTCCTAATACGATCTTTATTATAAAAATATACTTTTTCATGGAAGTTATTGTGAAAGATATTTTAGATGGCTAATGCACATAGGTACTTACATCAAAGTGATATTTACTAAAGTACAAACGGGTTTTTATGGTGTAATAGTTGGAATACTCTTCCCACAACTTTTAACTAAGTTTTTCTTAAATTTGAATCAGTTAACACTAGAATTCACAATTATTTCGATGTTTTCACACTTGTGTTCTTGCATTCCGGAACGCACACCAACGGTAAGTCGATCAGTAACTAATTTTTTAGATAAAAACAATAATAATGATGTAAAATATCACAGCACATTTGTTTATTTACACGACGTGAGGACGTCATATCGCCAAAGCAAAACCACGCCCACGGCGTTTTCCGTTTTTGGAAAGCTCCGCGCGAAATTTGAAAATACAATTTTTAAAAGCGTTTTTAGGGTACTTAGCGTTTAAATAAAAATTTAGGATTTTTTTTAGTGGTTTCTTAGTACTGTAGGAGTTATTTGAACAACTTAAAAAAAAAGAGTGTAATACCCTATTGTAAACATAGATTTATAGATAAATTACACCCACATATAGAATAAACAACCGTGCTCATCACACAAAGTTCGTCCTGAGTGGGAATCGTACGCACTAGACAGGACCGTAAAACCCGAACTATCCACGTTCCTTAAAAACTTAATATTTATAAACACACAGAAAAACATTATTAAATAATGTGACCGCCGAAATCTCTTTGAAAGACAAAATACTCTAATCCAAATCTAACATCCACGTCAATTTACGATAACTAGCCTTCGATCATTTCAAGATTTAGTCCAACACGCAATATATCTCAAGGAACGCTAACGAGAAAAACATTTGAGCGCCTACCAAAGATTAACGAGCATCGCGCGGAAAAGAATTGGACTACACGTATTTTTTCGCACTAAATCCGTACCTTACCAACCACTATTGAATTACAGATTGTGGTATTAAATGTCGGACATAAATAACTCACAAGAAACAGCCTGGTTTTGTGGGAAACAAGGAATTTCAAATTCAATGTATTTATTTATTTTGACCTTTTTAAAAAGAATTCGTCAGTTGGTCATAACTCAGAAAGGTGATGCTAGATTCTTGATTCAAAGAGTAGATCTCTATGAAGAATAACAAGCAAATTTCACGGATACTCTTTTCAATCAAGTTTTACAACATCTTGGTTAGATTTTTTTTTGGTTCAAGAGCATGACGCGTGGCCATAACACAATTTTGGGGAAACCAAATGATCCAACGCACAGGCTACCATCAGCGAGACTTGAGAAACAAAACTCATTTAAGTCATACATTTAACATTATAATAACGTTATACATGTCTGCACGGTATTCAACTATTCACACTTACAAGATTGAAATTCAAAAAAAGATTAGGTTCACTATTGGTCAACATTGATACTTGCAGTTGTCCCACTATCGACGATTCGGGAGAAGCGAGTTAAGCTAGAATCCTATGTTTAAGAATTTAATTCCTCAAAAGAAAACTATTAATTTTATTTTATGAGAAAATGAATTACAAACAGTAATATCTTGATATCTTGAATATCTTGATACAAGTCACACACGGTCATCTGATCCCAAGCTAAGCAGAGCTTGTGGTATGGTAACCAGACAACTGATATACATGCTTATATATTTTATAAATACATATTATATATAAATTACACCCAGACACAGGACAAACAATCATGCTCATCACACAAAGTTTGTCCTGGGTGGGAATCGAACCGACGACCTCCGGTATAGCAGTCAGGGTCACTAACCACTGTACCAACCAGGCCCGTCAAACTAAGTAAGTAATACAATGACATTAATGAGCCGAGTTAATGTACCATGGATATTATAAGGTACCCGCAATGTAATTTAACACGCAATGTTATTGACCATTGTTCGAACGACTAATAGCGTGCTATTCATATAAATCGAAAAGTTCAGCTTTTACTATTAACCTCAGATTTGAACCTTTTAATCTGTAAAGGAATACATATTAAACCTTCGAACACACGTGATTCGAGACACAAAAGAAAGACAATGGTGCTGATTCTCTTGTTCACAAACTTAATTACATTTAAGTTAAATGCATCTTTCTCTATCCATTTCTTAAAGATCCTGTCAAATAAGACAGCGCCGGAAGAAAATTGACGTATATTTAGACGCCTTGTTTTTAAATCGCGTCTAAATTATCTATGGAGTGTCAAAATTTGACAGGACTTAACTAATATTTTATCTTCTGTCCTTTTCTTAATTAAATGGAAAGGAAAAGATGCACTTAACGTTAGTTTGTGAATAAGAGAATCGGCACCAATAGAAGCGCGACAGCCGGCTGTCTTTTGGTCGATGAAAGGTAAAGACGTCAATAGCTTTTGGAGGAGCGTCTAAGTGACTTACCGGTTTTTTAGTTTTCTTTTAAAATCAATTCATACTTCTTGGCATACCACTGCGAACGACCATTAACATAAACCCTCAGTATATTTTTGAAAATCATTTTGTAGTTAAACATTTTATGTAACTAACCTAACCTTACCTTTGTTTTTTGGGAGTGGGAAATCATCCAATGACTGCTCCCGTCCTGGGTGCGACGGGAAGGCGTGTCAGACTTTTACTGGCTAAAACCCACTCATGTTCCTTCGGTTGCCCTTTATGTTCCGGGGCCACGGTAACTATTATCAACATTCCGCAACAACAAATGGAAAATCATTTTGTTGCTATACATTTTATGTAACTAACAAACCTTTAAGCTTAATTTTTATTTCCGCCCATCCATACTAATATTATAAATGGGAAAGTGTGTCTGTCTGTCTGTCTGTCTGTCTGTCTGTCTGTCTGTCTGTCTGTCTGTCTGTCTGTCTGTCTGTCTGTCTGTCTGTCTGTCTGTCTGTCTGTCTGTCTGTCTGTCTGTTTGTCTTTCTTTCACGGCAAAACGGAGCGACGGATTGACGTGATTTTTTAAATGGAGATAGTTGAAGGGATGGAGAGTAACATAGGCTACTTTTTGTCTCTATAATTGCGAGAAAGATAGAGTAAAACAACAATTCCATTTTCCCATATAAAAGTTGTCCATGTTCTGTTGGATGTCGTTGTCATAGTAACCGGCAAATCAAGTGTCAAAACAGTTACAACCATAGAGGTTACAACCCGTCAAACCTGACACAAATAAGTAATGTTTAATTGTTTTCAAAATACGAATGGAATCATTTTCATAAATCCAAATCATGCAAATAAAAGCCATTTAATACGGTTTGAAATAACAAAAAGGCGTGTAATATGCTGTAAAAAATAATACTGTAACAGCTTTTCTTATTTCCAACGTACAAAAATAATATTAAGATAAAAAAAATATCTAGATTTAAAATATTTACTAGCCTTCGCCCGCGGCTTCGCCCGCGTGGATGTCGAACTTCTACCTACTATTTTAACCCTTTAGGGCTATTTTTTATATTCTTCACAAAGAATAAACCCTCCAAGTTTAATGTATTTAGTTAGTTATTGTTATATATTAACAAACACGTTGATATCAGGCAGTGAGTTTACTATTATATACATACTAGATGACCCGGTGAACTTCGTATCACTTACCTATTAATGTAAACAAAATTTATTTAAACCATATCACCTTTATTCATAAAAGATTTGTATCGATTTCCCCCAACATTATCACAATCTAGATTCACGTGTATATAAGTGGCCTAATAGTTGTTTAGTAATCTGGCAATACTGTCATTGTCGCTGTCACCTAACTTTTGAAGAAAAGATCGTTGAAAGGAAATGTTATGAAATGGGCTTTTAGTTTTAAAAAAAAAGTCCAGGATGGCCATACAAAAACAAAAAAAATATTAAAAGCACCATTATTTAATCAATACATCAATACATATAATAAAATCCATACTAATATTATAAATGTGAAAGTGTGTCTGTCTGTCTGTCTGTTTGTCTTTCTTTCACGGCAAAACGGAGCGACGGATTGACGTGATTTTTTAAGTGGAGATAGTTGAAGGGATGGAGAGTAACATAGGATACTTTTTGTCTCTTTCTAACGCGAGCGAAGCCGCGGGCAGAAGCTAGTATTTAAAATAAAAGGTGTAGTTAGGTTATTCGCACTCCACGAGTGGCACTTTGAGTGGGTTCGGTTGTGGTCCATGGCACCACATAAAAGAACAACAATTTAAAAGGCGGTATAAAATGTTACGAAAAATAAATGCTGATAAATTGTAAAACCGTAATGATAAGTTTAGGTTTATTCATAATGTGATGAATAGATCACAAAAATCAAAAACGAAAGTTTTATTGTAATGTAAGTGTATTATACAGTTCAAGATTTATCGACAGTTTACAATATCTCGCGAGATTGATACGGTATTCACAATCTAACGGTGTCATATAAAAAACAAGATGCTTTGGTTCTTATTAAAAATGTGACCCGTGCTACATCCCCATCACAGTGTAAAAACCGCTTAAAAATTATTTTTGCATGAGAAAATATACACTTATATTTCCACCCGGTCACTGACCCCTTATTGCCTTGTCTCTCCAAAAAAAGTTTTTTTAAACTGTATACATTGCAGTGTAATCTTGAAATGCATACTTGGGCTAACTTTGTACGAAGCTCTTAAGCAAATAAAGCCTCTGAAATGTAACGTTGGTGGTGTGCCAAAAAAAAAACACTTGAAGGAGGATAGTTGTTTTTTTCATTTTCTTTTTTTGTTATTTGGGAGAGCTCTGCAATTTTGCTTGCTTTGCAGATGAGCTTATATGGTACCACTAGTTGTTCCACGCTGTTTCACCCGCATCTTTGGTTTCTAGTCTGCACCTGTAGGCCACAGCGTAATGTTATACAGCCTATAGCCTTCGCAAATAATTGGGGTATCCTACACAATAATAGGTTTAAAAATCTGACCATTACTTTCTGGGATTATCATGTTCAACCAAAAAAACTCTTCTGCTTAATAATATTAGTATAGACGCTTTGAAACTTGTTATATGTTTATCTTTATATTTTTGTAAGCTTAAGTCTTCAGAAAAAGACGATATTTTACCTTTTTTTTCCGTAAAGGCTACAGAATGAACGATCACGTGACGCCTCCATTTCTTCTTTTATTTGGTTGAAAAAAAATTAACTAAATACTAGGAAATAAAGTCATTGAAAACTTGTATAGACTAAACGAGAGCATTTTTCGTTTTGTATAATCCGTTAATATATTCTTTCATATTTTTGTTTATTTTTATCTTCCTAATAGCTGATCTCGATGGCTTCTTTGATCCCAGTCAATATGGTCTTAATATCACAATAATCCTGTAAAATGGCGTTTAGGTTTGTCCCGAAGTTCATAATAATTTATTATTCGGTCGACTTTTTTAATTTTTCTACATAAGAACCTTTCTCAGATTTCAATGAATATTTGTCAAAAAATAAAGGCTGAATAGATCCATTCGTTCGAGTTTTGCGCTTACCAACACATTTAGCAATTTATTTTTATTTCTGTGGACTTTATTAACTAACCTCCTTATTGAAAATTCCTCAGGCGTTCTAACTGATTTGATTGCTAAATAATAGACAAAAGTCGTTATTGTTTATGAGTGATATAAACAGATTTATTGTGCTTAAGATTTCTAGATTATGCTTCCGTGTTGTGTGTTGAAATAGTAACATGTAATTAAATATGACTTCAAACTGCCTTTCAACGACCAACCGACAGCCGGCTGTCTGACTTGTCTTTCTATTGTGTCTCAAATCACGTGTATTCGAAGGATTAAGCGTGAATGCGTTTATCTCGGAAACAATAATTGTAGAAAGGTATAAGGCTATACCATCACGCAGAGTCCTACGGAAATGGAGCACAAATTAAAAAAAGATGTAACTTAATATACTTAGTCGAGTCTTTAAGATAGAAATGCCGTAGATTTTATGGTAATTTCTTATATTTAAAAGCTTATTTACTATTTTTGAAATTATTTAAGTAAATAATTACTAAAACTAAATAAATATCTTTTGACAACTGACACGGCCATCTGATCCCAAACTAAGCAGAGCTTTACCTTACTATGGTAACCATACCACTATACATAATATAATTTGTAAACATAGATTTTATGGACAAATTACACCCACATACAGAATAAATAACCGTGCTCATCACACAAAGTTCGTCCTGAGTGGGAATGGAACGCACTAGACAGGACCGTAAAACCCTAACTTCCCACGTTCCTTAAAAACTTAATATTTATAAACACACAGAAAAACATTAATAAATAATGTGACCGCCGAAATCTCTTTGAAAGACAAAATACTCTAATCCAAATCTAACATCCACGTCAATTTACGAAAACTAGCCTTCGATCATTTCAAGATTTAGTCCAACACGCAATATATCTCAAGGAACGCTAACGAGAAAAACATTTGAGCGCCTACCAAAGATTAACGAGCATCGCGCGGAAAAGAATTGGACAACACGTATTTTTTCGCACTAAATCTGTACCTTAGCAACCACTATTGAATTACAGATTGTGATATTAAATGTCGGACATAAATAACTCACAAGAAACAGCCTGGTTTTGTGGAAAACAAGGAATTTAAAATTCAAAGTATTTATTTACTAGCTTTTGCCCGCGACTTCGTCCGCGAGGAATAATAGTTCCCGTTCCCGGGGGATTTCCGGGATGAAAACTATCCTATGTTTTTTCTCGGGCCCCAGAGTATATCTGTACCAAACATTCAAATCGGCTCAGTGGTTTAGGCGTGAAGAAGAGACAGCCAGACAGAGTTACTTTCGCATTTATAATAAGTATTAGTACGGATTTTGACCTTTTTGAAGATATGAATTGTCAAAGAGTCGGTCGGTTAGTCAGAACACAGAAACATGATACTAGATTCTTGATTCAAAGAGTAGATCTCTATGGATAATAAGAACCAAATTTCACGGAAAGTCTTTTCAATCAAGTTTTACAAAATCTTGGTTAGATTTTTTTTTTGGTTCAAGAGCATGACGCGCGCAATTTTGAGGGAACCAAATCATCCAACGCACAGGCTACCATCAGCGAGACTTGAGAAACAAATCTCATTTATGTCATACATTTAACATTGTAATAACGTTATACATGTCTGCACGGTATTCACATTTACAAGATTGAAATTCACAAATGGTTCACTATTGGTCAACATTGATATTAAGCAGTTGTCCCACCATCGACGATTCGGGAGAAGCGAGTTAAGCTGGAAACCTATGTTTAAGAATTTAATTCCTCAAAAGAAAACTATTAATTCTATTTTATGAGAAAATATATAGCACACAGTAATACAATGACGTTAATGAGCAGAGTAAATGTAATGGATATTATAAGGTACCCGAAATGTAATTAAACACGCAATGTTATTGACCATTGATCGAACGACTAATAGCGTGCTTGTCATATAAACCAAAAAGCCCAGATTGTACTATTAACCTCAGATTTGAACCTTTTAATCTGTAAAGGAATACATATTAAACCTTCAAACACACGTGATTCGAGACACAATAGAAAGGCAATAGCAACACGACAGTTGGCTGTCGGTTGGTCGTTGAAAGGTATACGTCAATAGCTTTGTAGTATTCTTTTAAAACCCATTTATACTTCTAGGCATACCACTGAATTGACGGTTTGCAAAGACCCTCAGTATACCTTCGAAAATTATTTTGTTGTCATACATTTTGTGAAACTAACAAACCTTTGAGCTTAATTTTTATTTCCACCCAGCTTTCATCCCCAGATTTATCCAATCCCAATCCAAATTCCAATAATCGATTCTTAATGCGTCTCTATACGTCATAAAAATAAACTACGGCAATTCGCATGTTTTAGATTCGTTGATAACCAAGAAAAAGCCTGTCTCGTTTTATTATTGTATTAGCTTTCGCCCGCGTGGATGTTGAAGCTTCCATCCCCTGTTTTACCTCTTATGAAAGAAAAATGTTGATTCTTTTATGGGTTGGAATTTTCAAAAATTATTTCTCAGTGGTAATTTGCTCCTGACAAAGAACACACCTTTCCAGTATAATGCCTCTAGGACCAATGGTTTGGGCTGTGCAATCAGTCAGTCAGTTTACCAATGTATATAAATAGATAGATAGATTAATCTCATTTATTGATCTATTTATTTTATACAGAATGGTATTGTATGTTTTTCTCGAGCGAGAAAATAATGGATAGTTTGTTGCGTTTTCGGAAAGTAGGACAGGTGCCTCAGCCTGACTTGAAGATACTCTATCAAATTCAAAACCCTTTTCTATCCCATCCATCATTGATTTCGTTTGCTTAGCTGTACTTTCGAAATTGAATTTAGGATCAACAGTTGTAATAACAAAACTCTTGGGCCAGTATTCATCAAAGTTAGCCAAAGGAATACATAATTTAGTTTGAACAGTTTTGTATAAGAATATTAACTTGGTAAATTCTGGCTTTGTTACAGTCAAACTCTTAGGCTAAAATAAATAGACATTACTTGGCTAATACTTTAGCTAAGCAGTACTGTGGATCTGGTCAATCTACAGACTAAATAATTATAATATTTTCACGCTATTTGCTAGTGGACAATGTATTTTTATATATGTTGTCACACTTGAAGAGTAGTGATTTTGAAGCCCTCAGTATTTATTTAAGTTACATTTGTCAAATTTTTAGTAGTCATTAAAGCTCTTTTTGACGGAGCTCATTCAGGGTAGCTACCACCATACCTGTTTTTAATTCAAAGCAACCTGTTGTATTCCGGTTTGAAGAGTATGGACATACTAGAAATATCATCTTTATCTCTGGGGATAGTAACGCATCTGCAAGGCTTCTAGGTCTCAAGTTTGCAATTCCAATCATGTCTTAATGACAAGCAATTGATCGCATATTTGTCAACTTTGACAGTTTTGTATGGGAAATGGGTCAAAAGTTTGACGTTACACGTCAAAAATCGATCATTGAACCTGTCTTGTAATAGCAGACTTGAGACCCTGGTATTACGCTCTCTGTTGTCGGCGATGACCACTTAAGGCGCCCTTGCAGTAAAGTGCGTAGGTATTAAAACACGACATGCAGCCGCGGGCGCGGGCGGCGCTGGGACGCCACGAGCGTAGTCCTGCGGGGTCGCGGGGTGGGGCGTTTTGTTGTGCCACAGTGTAGCGTCATTGCAGTACGTAAATCGTGTTCGATTGTAAAACCTGAATAACATTTTTGTGAAATGTGAGGTAAAAGCAGGTACGTAAATTAGATTATTTTTTAGAACCCTTATAAATTCGTCATATATATCTATTTTATTGCAAACCTGTAAGGACTACGTGGCTTAAACTTGGTATGTAGATGTTTTCTGTAAAACGCTTTACGATTTCTATATAAATAAATAATAATAAAAAATTAAGGGTGATAAACATGAAATTTTTAAAAAAAAATATATATATTCATATATAATTATCTATGTGGACCCCCACATAGATAATTATATATGAATATATATTTTTTTTAAATAATCTATTCACAGGTCTTTAAAAATTACATTGAGGTTTCTAGAACCATGTTTTTCTGAAAGTCATTCGTTGAAAAATATGTGCTGTAGATCTCAATGAAAACTTTCAACGAAAATTAGTTTGAACGGGTTATAGTCAACGTAAAGTAACATAAATAACATAAATTATTGCCATCAGTTTTACTTGCTAATATGGGCGAATCCAACCCGCAGTTGGACAATTTTTTTTATTAATTAATGCCGACATTGCCATCTAAAGATGTGAGCATACGCCATGACAGTCTCGATTGGCGTATATTAAATAATTATTGAAACTCTATAGGCTGTCAAAATCAGCTGAACGGAATTCAACTAAGTAGTTTAAAAAATCGTTCACTCATAAAAATGAGAATTACAAAATTGATAAATTAAAATAATTTGATACAATATGATGTAATTTATTAATTTTGAAATTATTGTGCTATGCTTATATAAATACACACACAAAACACAACAATTTTACATTTAAAAATTGTCAAATTCAATTACATTTCCAGTGTCATTATCATCTAAATGTGAGTTCGGTGCTGAGGCGGTTAAATGTGGTATATTTTCTTTTTCCTCAAAAGATATATTCCTAATAGGCATTCCACGTGCATGCCTTGGATCAACTAACTCGGGAAGTAGACTCTTCAAATAAAATTGAGTTAATTTTGGTTCCATCTTTTCACTCCAGAACTGATCATCCTTTTCAATATACTTAATATATATTGGTTCAGTTCGAGATATCCACAAACCAAATATGCACACATCACGCCCAGTCACATGCAACTGACCTTGGATTTGGTAGAACCAATTACTATTTTTATTTATAGAAAATATTTTGGTTTTCTTATTATATCGAATAAGTTGAATTTTATTATTTTCTAGTGCTTTTTGCAAACCCTCCTTTGCAGCAACTAACGAGCACTTTACTTCTACTACTTTATTATGTCCAACAAGCCCATCAGGTGTGGCTCCAATAAATGGATATTTTTTGTCTATGAAAAGTCCACATGTATCAATTTTTAGATTTTCTTGTTGCTCAATTTGTTGAAGTGCCTGCTTTTCATTTTCAACTCCGTGAGCTATTGACACCACGTGGCTTAAATTTTTTTTATAAAGTATACTCTTTACCAGGGATGATGTGTCTTTCAATTTTTTGCGTTTGCAAATGGGACCAAAATTGGAAGCTGTTACAATTTTTTTTCTTATTTCCAGCCATTCGCTTGAATCCCTCTGTAATATTGTCGACCTCTCTATGCGATCTCTGTCAGCCGTGAGATTTTTCAAATTTTTCATAAAATTTTCTTTGGCTCGCTCCAATTCTATATCAGGCATGTCTGGTGCAGCACTGGTTTCACCGTAATCATGCTGTCCGTTTTTATTAACTAGTTGCCTTCGCAGCTTTTTAACGGGATGTTCAATGTTTGACTTACGCTTCAGGGCTCGTCTTCTTTCAATTTCCAAAACTTTCCCTCTTGGACTGTTTCCAAGTATTTTTTTTTGGACTGCAGATATGGCACTTCTTTTATTAAAGGAGACTACTGCCGCTGCACATCTAGCCTGATAGCCTCGTCTTTGAGTAAAATTAACTCTTTTTCCTCCCACAAATTTTGCGATGACATTATTAAATCTCTCAACTGTGTTGGTGTCTACGTTTTCAATCAAACTTCTTGACTTTCCAGCCACAGTCGAGACAATTGCTTTCAGACGAAATAAAAAAGTTGAGTTTTGTATACACCTAGTACCATTATTTAATATTCCTTCTTGGCCACAGTTGTAGTCGTGGCACATTCGATGGTCACCATAGCCATGTTCTATTGAATTATTAATGTCTTTATAAAGTAAGGCCACTGCGTCACTTTTTGGAGCATTTGAAATGTGATGATATTTTATTGATTTGACAATATTTTTCCTCATTGACATAATTTTTTGGTTTGTCAAACTTTTTCTATGTGCCAGTAAAAATTTTGTATCTTTATTTAAACTTTGCATCTTCTTGCAAAAATTGCGAAGAATGTGATTGCGGCACTCTATTTTTTCGACCGTCAAATTTTGATTCTGGTACGGATTTGACTTCAAAATTTTTGCATATGTGGAAGAGTCACCGTCTGCTATCAATCTTTTAAATATAACTCCGTACATTGCAACGGATGTTTTAAAACCTTCTGCAATGATTTCTGCTTCCATAGAGCTGGAAGACCCTTCGAAATTTTTAAAGCACCTGTGTTCTGGCGGGTCAATTTTTTTATTTTCAGCACGGCTGCATACCAAACAATATTTGTTTTTGACACCTATAAATAGAACTTGCCCAGTCCTTCTACCAATAATAGCCGCAGCACCAGAAAGTGCTTTAAAATTGGTACCATATGACCGTGCACTCCATGCTCCGTCTGCATACACGTCTATCTCTGGAAATCCATTTCTAATGTGACCTTCCGAAATGGCAATTTCTTTTTCCTCATCAATAGCCGCTTGCATGGAATCAGCCGCGGTCATTTCCCAGTTTTCATAAACTTCAGTTTGTAGCTGCGCATATGTATGTGCCGAGAAAACGGGAATGTTCATTGCAGATAACAGTTCTTCAAACTGGGAATTCCCGATGCCTGTTGCCACGATACCTGTCGTAGCCGCTACGTTTGTGTTCAAATATTTTTTCTCAGCAATATTACTGACATTTTCCGAATCGATTGTTACAATTTGTTGACACATATTGCACTGGAGCTTGAATTTAGACATAAGCCCATATCTTTTTTCTCCGATTATTTTAAAATAGCCTTGTTTGCAGTCAAACAACTCATTGTGCCTTGCTTTCATTTGCAGTTGACGTAAGAAATAATTAACATCTATAATTCGCCTACAGGTCTCACTTTCATCATTATCGTTGTATGCATCCCTTTCAGTATTATTTCTTGCTTCAATGCAGAAAGTATCATCTTCGTTGGACCTAAAAAAAGTAAGTACTTATAGTATAGGTTCTAGGTCAGCTTACTCTGTAACTCTATACAGGGTGACTGGTACTGGTCTAATAATTAGCCAATGTTCTCCTCTATATGCGAATTTGCTATAGCGGGTCCAATACCAGTCCCCCTGTATATTATCAAACAATAAATAATATGCAGTCATGACTATATATCATGACTGCTGGAGTGCATAAGCTTTCTTACTAAACATAAAGAAAAACAATACAAGAAGATTTAAAATCCTGAAGTACCCTGAAATCGCTAAAAGAAGCAGCTGTGCTCAATATTTTAAACAGTTTTTGGTTATAAATGTAAATAGCTGTATAAATGGAAACGTTCCCTAATAATGGAAAAAAAAAACAGGTAACAGGACACATCAATATTTTACATTTATATAAATAATTATGTTTGTCCTAAGTCCAATAAATAAATGACAATCGTTAAAAACAATATACTTACCAAAGATTCTCATTAGCAGTGACAGATAATGCAGGAGAAATTTGAACACTTGGGTCTACTGTTTGCAAAAGTGTACGCTGCGTATTTTCCACTTCACTGCAAAAAAAATATATATATTACGGACTCATCCCTACGTAAGACACCTAGTACGAGTAAAGAAACGTAGAACTTACGTAGGGCTATGGAAACTAGAACCAGCGTTCACATCAAGGGTCTGTTGAGTAACATCTTCAGTTTTTTTTCTTCTCATCGAAGCACTGCAAAAAAGTTTACTTTAACTATCCACTTCATAAATTCAAATTATATATGTTTAAAAATGAATACATATAATATGTATAGTTATACTAAAAAGCTAAAAACAATAAAATCGATTTAAATAAACTTAATCTTTCTGAAAATTAGTCCTACTGAATGTGTTTATACTGTGGCTTATAGAGAAACATAGCTAGCCGTCTATGATGTTGATTATATTTTTTGATGGTTTATATAGAATTATTTTTATAAAAATCACACCGTTCATTTGTTCTTCTTGTGTGTTGTATGTTCAAAGTAACAATGAATTAGCGCATGTATGTTTTACGGTCACTGTGTCTGGGAGACATACCGGTGCGGGTGATTATTAGTATATGTAGGTAATTATTATGTACTTATTACATTATGAAGAATAAGATCATCTGACGTAATAATAATAAGTAAAATAAAAATATTTTTTGTATTGTTTTTATAACAATATTTAAAAATTTAATTTTTGGTATGTATTAAAGATAAATAAAGGAGTAAAATAACATTATACGTATTATATTTAAACTGCAGGTACTTACCATTTTTCAACTAGCATTTTTCGATATGCCTTTGGTTTCATTTTTGTAAAAGATCTTTTATTCCTCTTATTACCCATTTCAAAAAACAACAGCTGTCCTTAACTATATTCACAAACACTAATAAATATAAAAAAAAACTTTATATACACAATTTCTATAACACTATACTTAATTACTAATGTTACCTACTAATAATAAAATAAAAACTAAGTACCTACGACAAAAAGATTATGAATTATTTTACAATTACGCGGAAGTAATTTTGCGAAGAAACGACGTACGTCCGACCTCGAAGACGTCTAGACGGGCACTTATAAATCGCAGCGCGCGATTTATGTGCAAAATTTTAATTATTTTGCTTCGTGGAAAAAAAATATAACTAAATTGTAAAATGTGATTTTATCATGTTATTGGAAATAAAAATATCTATCTATTAGATATAATTTACATGTAAATAAATTACATAATATCTTAACATTACCCGTTTACAATTGCGATTTGGTGTCATGTTTGATATTTTTTTTTATCGAGAAAATTATTCCTAATCGCGTTTCTATTTTTGCAATTCATTAGGGGGTATGCTAAACTTTATTAAAATGATTTTTTTTATTTAAAATTTCATATGAGATAATTTTTATAGACGTTCAAAATTCTTCAAATTGAATGCAACCTCGCCTTAACATGAAATCATCAGCAAATTTGCCATCAATAACATAAGAATTAAACCCCATTTCTCCATCTCCAGCTCAGCGAACGCCAAGAAATGGGAAGTCGAGCTGGCGACCCTCAAGAGCAATAACCTTCGGCTGACTGCGGCGCTGCAGGAGAGCACTGCCAACGTGGACGAGTGGAAGCGGCAACTGCACCAGTACCGCGAGGAGGTGGCCCGCGCCAGGCACTACGCTGGTAAAGGTACGGTAGATGTAGTTACTGACATACTAATTTCTTAATGCGAAATAAATAGACGTTACTTAGCACTGACTTTCACTTAGCCATGTTCCCGTCTCTATCGTGCACTTGACGTTTGTAAGTTGTGTAATAGTGACAGGTATAGTGCTAAGCCAAAGTCCGTGCTTAGTAACGTCTTTTTATCTCTCGCCTTTAGTGTATGAATTTAGTATGTGATAAACCATCACTTCTTGAACACCCGTACGTGCCTTACGTTTTTTAGTCGACCTAAACGGCTTTTGACAAATGTTTGCACTGTTTGGATAGGTCCACTCAAATATGTGTGCTTCTCTCATTTAGAGATCACTTCAGTTTACCCTCATGGTCCCATTTGACCAATACAATATTGTATGGACTTCAAAAGAGACTTTGACCTCGTGAGTTTTTTCGAATGTTTCTTCCGAGAGAGTAGTCCAGCTCCATCGTTCGATTAAAAAAATGACGTGTAAAAGTGTATTTTTTTACCTATTTACAAAATAAAAGTCGTTTAATTCATTTCCAGGTGCCGAAGCCAACGAAGTGGAACAGCTACGGCAACGCGTCGCCCAGCTAGAAGCAGAGCTTGCGCAGAAGAATGAAGAACTGGCACAAATCACCAAGTCTAAGAAGAGCGAGCAGGTCAGTGACGTATACAACCTTTATTATACCGGCTCGGCCGTGTGACGTCATTGGGTAGGCAGTGGCGTGGAGTAGTGAACGAATTGAGGGCTAGGTCATTGATGTAGAGGAAAGTGAGGTAATAATACTCCATTACCAGCAGAAACCTTTATCTACTTTGACCCAAAACTTACCAGAAAGGTTTACCTGCATTATTAGAATTCAAACTTCGATTTTAGATATCATTGGCCAAATGCGTGAACATTATCGATAGATTAGGTTACTAGCCTGTGGTCTGGCCAAATGTCAATCTGGCAGCTGCCATTAATGTCAGGTATCATATTACTGCCACGCGAAATTGACCCTTATGATCACTGTCATTTTGTTGTTTTATCTGTGGTATGGTTGTGGTTCACTCAACTGGCCTGGTCGACAAACCATACCAATGGCCAGATAAAGGGCTAGAGATAGATTTACACAATTAGCTTGTATGAAGATTCTTTCTCTCGTAACCTATTTCACCGATGGCATCTATTTAATTTTTTGCAAATGGCCGTACGTAAGTGCCTCTCTGTGATATAAAGTAAGCCTAGGATCGCTAAATGTTCACTTATTTTGCCGTGCATATAGACAAAAGGAACCGTTGAGTGCATTTGCTAGTTTGACTATCAAGGAAATACTTAACAAAAAAATAATGGGATTGTTTTAAATAACCTACGGCCCAAAGGATCGTGAGTCCTAAAGAAATATATCTAAGGAAATAATAATAATATTCTCGAAGTCTTCCATTTTGTTGACTACTCCATGTTTTGAAAAACAAACCTCTACCTAACTATATACCTACTTAAACCTCTACTAGTTTAGTTTTGTATAATAATTGTAAATATGTTCTCTTCTCAACGTATTTCTTTTATTTATGTTTTAGTCCTCTGTTCTAAATATAATAATGTTTATTAGTTATTTTTTACTTATTTTTATACTTGCATGTTTGTAAATAAAATATGTGAATAATTTATAGTTTGTATTTTTTTATTAATTTTGTTAATCTTTTACTAACAAAAATAAAAACTGTTACTATTTTCTTTCTTTCTTTCATTTTGGTTCTATTCCTTCTTTCTGTTTCTTTATTTAAGTTCGTCTCCGCTCCTTTGTATTTTATATATATTTTTGTGTATAATCTAATATATAATCTATCACATCTTAGAGCGTTATTGTAATAAAAAAATTAAGATGGCCCAATACTTTTAACGAAGCTTAGCCATAAAAGTTGCATATCAAAAAGTATCACATAATACTAAATACTAACTTGAAACTAACTAAATGTAGTTAACACTAAAAGCTAGTCCAAAAACCAACTCAAAAGAGAGGGTACTTTCGCGAATCGTACTTTAAAATCACGTGCTGTGTGACTTCTATTCACAATCACATAAGGTTCAAATTGCAACACCTGCAAAAAATGAGTATTCCTAACTTTCTGCTTGACTGCATTTGCTCTTGTGTCGTGGCCTTCTCTGTTCCGCTAAGGTACAAACTAAACCGAAAGTTTATCAGACGATTTTAAACCTTATTGTGCAGGACGCAGAGGCTAAGCTCGCTCAGAGTCAGCTAGAGTTGGCGTTGGCAGCTCAGGACGGGCAGAGGCAGGTCATACAGGCCCTCAATGATCAGCTGGCGAGGCAGTTGGATGAGCTGGTGAGTCTAGTGTTTCTGTAAATATTGCTTGATGGTTAACGTAGGAGTCTCTTTATATGAACGGGCAGGTGATGAAGCGAATTAAAATGAAGCCTATGCCCTTTTCATAGGAACGAGGCTTGCTTCGTACCGAATTTTTAGACGCTCTCAAATCTGTTACTGTCTTTGTCACTTGAAGGGATAAAGTATGGACAGCAGATATTTAAGCGTTTAAAAATTTTGTGACTTTTCAGTTTTTGCCATGAATATTTTAAGACTACGTATTCCTTAGACGTGCAATCTGCATAATTAAAAAATCTTGAAAATTTTAGACTTTTTGATAGCAGCGTTTTTTAACGTCCTCTATTATGTGACATGTGACCCCTTTAAAAGTAATAAAAATTGAGCGTCACTCCGAGAACGCGCGATTTTAGTTTTGTTCCCATAGAAAAAGTTGTTGGTTATCATGAGCACAATTATGTGTTTAAGTATCGTACATTAACTACCAGTCACCCTGTATACTATATGTGGCGCGCTGTAGCATGGTGCGGGTGACAGTTTCAGTAACATTTCATTTCACTTTAGAAAGTTGCAGTGTTTTATAAATTATGACTTTATTAGTTTAGCTGTACCACATTCCTAATATACTAAATCAATAATAACTGTAGTAAATTAATTTCAACCCAACCAGAATGTGCTAGTCCACAATTAAAATTAATTTGGAATAAAAATTACCTAAGCAAAGTGTTATTCGTATAACGTAACGCCTTTGACGTAATTAGTGATGGGATGTACTGTTACGATGGAATGTCGATATTTTATAGAATACTAGCCGACCCGTGCCCACTTCGTTGGGCGGTAAACATTTTAATTTGTGATGAAATTATGAGTGTGGTTCGGCTAGTTCTGAGTGCTATGAATTATCTCTTGACTACCAAAAGCTGGGTTTTGTTTTTATTGCATATCAGAAAGATGCTGCGCACGTTCAGCGCTAAATTCCTGGCCTGCGATGTTCTCACAGTTTGGCAAGCGAGCCGCTGAGAGCGCTCAGCTACAGACTCCCTATCCCTTGTTGCAGAGACATGCTGTCTTAAAAATAGAACAGAAATGTTGTCACGAAAAAAAACATAAACCCGATGGTCCCATATAAGTTTTATGGCGATCGGTTCAGTGGTTCTCGAAAAATTATTCAAAAACAAAAAAAAAATCGACGGAATATACATTGACGATATATGCGTTACTTCAAGTTCAAGTTTCTATTTTCGTTTTATATGTATTACTTTGAGAGATAAGAGTAAAACACAGTCAGACATTGGGTCTCAACACTAAAAAGTATTATAAAAAATCTTTTTCCAAAAAAATACTAACCGCCTTCAAAAACTAAAAACACAAAAATAACTAAAAGGAGGCGAGCGAATCTGGGCTTTTTATATTACACTAATGAAAACTTTATCAATATTTTTTTCAAGATTTATTATTTTTTACCATGAAATATTAAGATATTTAGTCATGGGATAGTAAATTAATTATTTATTCAAAACATTACTGACTGTCTGCACTTCCGGCTTTTAACAATGTTGCCAAATGAAATATGTTAATCGATCAGTAGAAATAAGATTAAAATGGAAATGTAAAACCAAGTAAATAAAACAGTATCTGCAGGAGAAACACTGAATCGTGATTTCATCTGTTGACATGTTTTATAATATATTTTAAATAATGGTTTTTGGGTTTAAATATCGCACAAAATAATGTTTAATCAATGAAGTTGCAATAAGTTATATATTTTTTTATTATACAGGCCACACAGTAAAAACTCATGTCAATGTCACATCTAAAGTCAAACAAATCATTCACTTCGTTGGTTTTAAACTTGCAATTGTGGATATTATGTTTTGTAGTGTTTCCGTGCGGTTTAATTATTTGATTGGTATTATTTTACGACTTAGGCTACGTATAAAGGATTCTGACGGTTATTATTTTGACGAACGACCTACGCATTTCTTACATCGGACTGATAAGTTATCTTGGATTACGAAGTAAAATACAATCAGTGATCAACATCTGAATTATATTAACCTGATGGCGTAAATACTTCTGTACGTTTGCGCTAAATAGAAGAGGAATGAATTCTTTCAGTTAGACAGCATTGTGCCACGCAGTCGTAAGTAATTTATTTCAAAATAAGTTCACATGGTCATAAACTGTTACTATTACTAAAATACTTCTGATTTATATTTACTCAAACCAAGCCTGATCATAATGCAAAACTTCCAGTCAATAGTTCATAATTATCAATTCAAGGCGTTTATTGCAAAACAAACAAAGCTAATTTTGTATGGACTAATAACATCCTATATTTTTATTTTTCTCCCATGTAGAAATTGTAAATATTGGTATTTTTTTTTAATAATAGTAATATTAAAAATGAATAATGCAAGAATCGTTGCTGTATAGTCAAACCCAATAATGTATGGAGCTTCGCCCGCCTTCTTTCGGAAGTCTGTGGCAACATAAATTAATTGGCAGAAGAGAAGCCACCGACTTCCGAAATTTTAGTATTTTTTTTATTAAAGATTTTTTATTAGTACAAAGATACTTATGTTTAGCCATAAAACATTTAAATTTACAAGTTTGTACACGTAGTAGCACAAAATTGAATAACACACTAATTTTCGTAGTATCGATACCGATAAAGTGAATTGCATATTATCGTCCCTAGTCTTGTGGCACTGACTGATGTCAACGTCATTCAGGCAGGTGTCACCCGCACCTTGCTACAGCGCGCAACATATAGGCATAAAAAAATATCACCTGTCTCGTACATTACGGTCGGAGGGCTTGGAACTTTTCTTAGAAACAGCTGATATTTTTTTCGCGGTTTTAGAGTTGGTTCCATAATAAAAGTTGTTTGTTTTCATGGGTAGAATCATCTAGCGGGTTGAGCAAGACCAAAAATACACCTTGTATATGTTCATAACCAGTAACAAATCGTTCCTTCTTTAACAGAGCACAATCCACCGCGAGATAAACTCAGCGCTGCAGACATGAGACGCGGCCCCCGCGCCCGCCCCCTACGCGGCCGCGCCCCCCGCGCCCCCGCACGCGCCCCCCGCGCCCGCGCCCGCGCCCCCCGCGCCCGCACGCCGGCTGCCGCTGCTGCTGCGCGGTCCGGAGCCGGCGTACGTGACAGTGAAGGCCAAGAAATGAAGAGTGCTGTCGGTATTTCGCAAGGTGCACGAGTTTTTTTAACTGTTTATTTTTGTTTTGTAGGGGAAGGGGGGTTGTGTTTTTTAGGGTCAATGTGTGAGTTGTAGTTTTGTGTTTAAAATTAAATTTCATTTTTTCAACTCGATTTTGTTAAGTAAGGGCTGATTTTTCAATCGTCAGCTAACTTTTATCTGAGGATTAAATATGACGGTTTGACATATTTTCTATACAAAAGCTGTCAAAACGTCAAATATATTCTACAGATAAAGTTATCTGGCGATTGAATAATCGGCCCTAAGTAAACAATTTAGTTTTGATTGAAAATGAAAATGCAACGTTTCGTGAATGGTTCAAACTGAATAATATAGGCTTTGTCTTCTGTCTTAAATCGTTTTTTTAATTGAAATAATCGCATACTAAGAAATTGAACATTTTAGGGCCGAATATCAAATGTCGTTCAATTTTAAGACGCTCTCAAATCTGTTGCTGTCTTTGTCACTCGAAAGGATAGACGTCTTAATATTAAGTGAAGTTTCACTATCCGGCTATCTTAAGACTTGTTTGAACCATTAAGTATGTTTCTTAATTTACTGTATATTAATAAACCAAGGCATATGGACACTGATATCGATGACGTCTCTTTTTCATCGCAGTAAGGGCAGTTTTCAAGTAACAAGTTTATGAATCGATGTGTGATTGATCATAGGTGCTCAGTTGGTGTTTAATTTTGAATGCTCATTCACACAATAAGGTGTGAAAATGCAATGTGATCATTATTGGTAGTTTCTGTGACAGTGTTGCCATCTCTAACATATTGTATGTTTCTGGAAAGAAAAAAAAAACATTTTGTTGCCATACAAATGGATTGAAGGGAGCCATTTTTTTTTTTCTGTAAATGATGCTTATGGATTTATGTGTGAATGAGCATTACATTTGTAACACTCCAATAATTTGTGCTCTGTACTAATCACTAACGTAATTTAAATCATGTGCTACTTGTAATACGTTCTATATTAGATTGAAGAAAACTTTCTGTGAAACAATTTTTATTACGGAAACTACACATTGACACCAAAATTAATTCTTATGGTGGTTATGTCAGCTTATTTAGTTGGGTTTCGAATATAGTATGATTTAGTTTGTATAGTATTATGAAATTTCTCGTTGGATCTACGTCGATATATTTATAAATGAAACTTGTATGTAATAATAATTCCGTGATTCATAATAACTGTTCAAAATAATGATATTGATTGTCACGAAAGTAATTATTATCAAAATACAAATTTAAATATAAAAATCAAAAGAATGTATTTCTTGCAGATTACTTGGTATAGAAGATCTTAAACTGAAAAACTTTTCACGATTTGAAATGCAATAAAATTGCAATCTTTATGTAAAATAACATGCGAACAATTGACACTCCCTTCGATATTATTACATTGATAACTCTTTTTAAACTAGGCCACTTCACTGTTTTTAGTTTCACAAATAAGTATCGCTATATTTTAGATTATTATTGTCCCACTACTGGGCTGACTCTTATACAGAGAAGGCACGAGGATTGTCCGATATGCTTAAGACGAATTGGCAATATATCGAAAATCAACAGACTTGACACTACCGTACCGTTATCTTGTTCAAATGATCTTGCAAAAATAAATTTGATTTTCACCAGAAGGAAAGCGGATAACGTTTAAAATACTGGAATGAGTCTTCATCTCATCTCGACAGCAAATAATGTATAAACTTTGTCAAAAATTAAATCAAGTTTGAGTGATATTTTACGGATGTCAGTATAACTATTAAAGTTGAACAACTAGCTCATATCAATTAAATTGAAATTACGAATATATAAATACTATTCACTGACAAATTTTGCGAATAAAGCACCTACTAAACCATCTACAAAAAAAAAAATGAATTTGATACCTTGACTTAATTTAGATAATTGTGTGACAGTGCCAGGAATAATTTCAAAGCCCGAAGTAACACTTATTAATATTGCCCTGCACACTGTTTTAAGTTCTGTGAATTTTCAATTCATTTCTGTGGCATATAGCCTCAGATGTTGTACCATTATCGCAAGTTCGCGATTGTAAATTTTATCGATATCGATAGTGTCTTTTAAGTCTATTATATCGAAACGATTACATCGATGTTAGAGCTATGTTCGTACTTTAATCCGAATTGACGGTTATGTCCAAATTCTACACCTTTGTGGGGAGTTTTAAACCCATTAATTGGTATTACGCATCTACAAATCGTGTTCATAGGAAAATCACCCTTCAGTTGTTGATAACAGTCATATTCGCGAACAATTTCCATTGATAATGCTCTCGGTATGAAATTTTCGTTCTAAAACTCCAAAGTTTCGGTTTCGAACGAGCGCTTGAAGTCAAAGCTAACGATGTATGAAATTGAATGACGTCATATTACGTCTTTGTATGAAGTTGTTTCACGGTTTGACGAACGTAAGTTAATGTGTCGCGTATCAACTCGGAAACTTCAAGTGGTCTTTGAAAAGTTAGCTTCTGTTTTATCGAGTTGAGGTTCTTGTAATGGGATAAAAAGTTTTATAATTTGCGAGTAATTAATTATATTCGTCGTGCAAAATTCCGCATCAGGAATTATTGTAAGTTTTTTTCGTTGTAAATATTTTTAATTAGCGGAATAATTAAGCTTCTAAATAAATAATTACATCGTTGCAATTTCACTGCCAAATACCTTTTACCGCCAAATAGAGCCGCCAAACGTACCACTTTAGAAACGACATTATTTAATACGAACCGGAGCTTACATAAATTACTAAATAATTTACCAACGTTTATAATGCGAAAAGTTCACTCATTTAACCATGGAGTGCTAACCACACCATACTTGTCATAATCGCCGTCGTTCGTTTAGCCCTTACCGTGTATCGTAGAGAAATAAATTTTAATGTTCGTGTGAGTCTCCATTCGTTACACACTCTGTGTTTTAAACAAAAGATCATTCTCATCTCTTAGATTAATGTATGACTTATATCACCCAAGTTTATGTCCATCATAAATGTGTATTGATAGTTTTCGAGTCAATTCGAGTCAGTGATGTCGACCCACCCTTATCTAAATGTAAATACTTTCGAAATTCGTGTAACCCCACGATTCAATGCCAAAAAACTAATTTTATTATTAAAAATTAATGTATATTTTAAAAGTAGATTTTTAATATTATATTATTGTGTAAGAAAACTGGTTGCACGGTGAAATACCGAATTAAAAAAATATATAAAACAATATGTAACTCTTGATTTCTATATTCGCCTGATATAATATTACGATATAGTCGACAGGCCGTGCCATGTCTTAGTGTATGTGTGTATATTGAAATATTCCCTAATTAATATATTAAATATAAAACAATCGGCTAATAATACGCCTCGTCGGTCCCTTTCGCCTTACTGGTCGATGCGCATAGGCATCCAGGGAGGGATTTTAAAACAATGAATATTAAAGCTTCAATTTAAAAGTTTTTTGAAAGCGTTAAATTTAAAATATTGCATAGTGTGTAAGTGTATGTATTGTGCCGATGCCGATGAATGTTCTGTTTTGACATGTAAGCCAGATAATTTAGTGTACTGTGCATTTTGTGTCTTCTCGAATACATTCTCCAATATTTTATTTCTTTAGTTTATTTTATGTTTCTTGACTGAAGATGGCACATGAAAGTTCTAGAAGATTCTATGAGCTTCTGGAAAAACTCGACGTATGATTTATGACTGGCTAATATTATGTATAGGTGCTCGTAATTGAATGAATGTTATCGCTAAATGTGCCATCTTCCAACAAGATCGGAAGGCAAATTCTACTATTTAAAAATGATTAAAAGCTAGCTGCAATATCAACTCAACACCAATTAAAAATTAGTTGTCAGTGAATAGGTCAATAACGGTGAATTTTACTAAACTACTAGCTTTTGCCCGCGACTTCGTCCGCGTGGAATAATAATTCCCGTTCCCGGGGAATTTCCGGGATGAAAACTATCCTATGTCCTTTCTCGGGTCCCAGACTATATCTGTACCTAATTTCATTGAAATCGGTTCAGTGGTTTAGGCGTGAAGAAGAGACAGACAGACAGACAGAGTTACTTTCGCATTTATAATATTAGTACGGATTAACAGTCTGCTTAATCAATAATGCATTTTTAAAAAAGTTTTTTTTTTTTCACAAAAACTGTGACGACAATTTTATTACACTTAATAAATCTTAATGGTATGAAGTTCAGTAAAATTCACCTTTATGTGATTTTTTGATCATTGAACAGATTGACTGCACAAATTATGTCACCTAAATATATTATAGAATTGCCTCGTACACAAGTACTATTCAATTTATGATATATGGGTTTCTAGAACTTTCTAGAACGAATTTGTGTCATCTTCATTGAGAGCATGACTTCAGCATAATAATCCTACGGTACATTAGACTTAAACATTTCCGTTTAACTTTCCTACTGTGTAGGTATATTCTATTAATATAATATTAAATGATAATTATTAAATTGTAACGTAAAATTCCAATCTCGATGATTTTTAATTAATATATTAAATATATTCATCCTTAGGTGTAAGATGTTTAGTGAACCGCGCAAAATTATTTTGTTAAATTCCTACAATTAATAAAAACTGCCAGATAATTAGGCAAATTGTTACTTGTTCATTAAAATAAATAAGTAGAGCCAATTTTCATAGTTCCTTAGGCACATAAATTCCACAAAAATCGTATAAATATTAATAAAATATATTATTAACAAAATAATTTTGCACGTAAAAGTTATGTATAAAAAAGTAATAAGCAAAAATCGTCACCAATATCCGTCTAACTCCCAAACGTTGACGTAGAAGTTAATTTCGACTTTATTTCTATTTCTTTAAGTTTATTATTTGTTTGAAAACCCTGTAATTCATAGATCCCTTAGCAAATTAGTGATTACACTTTGACAGGTAATATCGTATGCGATTTTTCGAGAAGTCAAATTGTTTATAATTTTTTTCTTTAATTTCTGTGTCATTTTTCGTGTAAATGTTAAGGAGATAATTTTGTGTGTGAAGTATTTTATAAAAAAAAAAGGATTTGTTATTGGTTTTAACGATTGCAAACGATAATTACCTGTCAAAAACCTTGAAAAAAAAATTGAAAACAAAATGATATCATTAAAAAGGCTGAGGACACAATTTTTAAGATATACAATGTCTTCTAAACAGGGTAAATTTCATTTACTGTTGCGTGGATTTTTAAATAGTGATGTTGTTATTCGATTTTTACTCTTGTCTTACAACAAACACTCCGTAGCTCTTTACAATCTGTTCTCGAAAACGTTCGGCGAATATACGTCATCTGACGTTTGTATGTATCAGTAGATTTATCAAACATTGTACTAATATACTCTACTTCCACGATTACCCTTATTTACCTCTCTGTAAAAAAATACATGAACAATTTTAATTTCGTAGATAAATAAATGCATAGCTATAGTAGCCAATAATGTTTATAGACCCACAGTATTTATTTGTACATGTAAAAAAAAACAGTTTATCATATAGATAAAAATTTAGTAGAAAACTGGATCTGTTGGATAATAAGAAATGTAATATAAAGATTAGATAATGTTTAAGTGTTATTCCCGTTTAATTTTTGACCGAAATGTTATGTGTGACTACGATATAAATAACATTTATAGAATAGATAGTTATATGTATTATATCATAGTCGTTACAATAGATGAGATTATAATTTTAAATGTATCTTGGCTGGGAGATGACATTTTTTGTTTTTTTTAGTGGCCAATAGTTTTGGCGCGATTTGTAGTTGCCCACCGATAAATGGTGTGCCAATTTATTTTGCCAGATTTTGACTTTTACTTTTGTTCGCTAAGGCGTCTGTTACACGGCAGGTATTTCCTTTGACTGACTTTTGGTCGATTCCTACCCAGGACTAACTTTGTGTCTGGGTGTAATGTGTCTATAACATGTTTATAAATTATATAATTATGTATATCAGTTGTCTGGTTACCATAGCCCAGGTTCTGGTATCTTGACACACAGAATGAGGATTGGAGGATAAAATTTACTACCTTCTCGGTCAATGCTGGTTCGGTTTGGTCTGTGATTAATTAATCACTATCATGTAACCGCCATGATTAGATGGTCAGTTACATTAAAAAAATCTTAATACGGTATTTAACACCATTATCAATATTCAATTGGCATAGTTTTTGTGAGCTGTCAAACGCGATTCTTCCATAGATTTTGTATGGCAATATGCTTATGACGTCACTAAGTTAGCAACTCATAACAGTTTATTGCTTTTAAAGCAACTAAAAAATCAGTTCCACAGTAAATAGAAATCGGGTCTGATTTTAAGGGCTAAAATTAAGAGAAGAGAGATTTTATAGAAATTGTGTCTTGCATTAATTAGTTGGTTGATGTAAAATATCAAACTGTTGTAAAACTGACAGCGACACCTACCGTGTAAAGGGCGCCTAAGTACAAAATGTTTTTTTAGGCGCTATCTTGCGGAGATAATTAGAAATGATGAGTTTATCGAGACCCAAGTATTGGCCACTTGATATTGTTGTATTGTAATCGCATTATAGTTTTAATTGTAATTTATTCAATATAAATTGTTATAGTCTGCGTTGCATTTGTTATTGCTCAGGCTTTGAGGCCGTGTTTTGACAGAAACGAATGGATTTTTATTTATTTGGATTGAGATTTATTAAGATTGGAACCGACAAAGATGAATTATTTATTTATTTTTAGTAACTGATCTCGAATTCATTTATGATATTTCAATTAATGTAGAGCTATTTATTTTAATAATAAAAACAATATTACTGGACACGGCACGCATTGTCAGGAGGTTCCTTTCTCTGGAGCCCTGACCACCGGTAGCTTGGACCCTGTTCCCGATACCGGTGGGCTACTAAATATTATATTTTTAAATGTTTTTTTTTTATAAATTAATATTTAAAAATGTATTTTTTATGTTTTATAAGTGAATAAAGGGAATAATAAAACAATATTTTAAATTGATTATAATGTATTGTCTTTCCTATTTCATAGCGTAATTTGTCTTAAATAATCTTGATAAATAGAACAAAAGACAAATTTTGTTAATTTGTCTGGTAACTTAAATTCACGCTAAATTACCTTAAAGGGATGTTGCAATTATCTTTAGTTTTTAGATTATATAAATTGTATACTAAATTATTATTTCACAAAATATCTCAACTATACAGTTGCGCAACAGAAAATGAGCTGTATACTAACAGTCTTAAGGTCTCAATTTAAACAAACTGTACTGAGCCGATGTTTTTGAAAGTGCAGCGCAGACTAAGTATGTGTACGTTATATCTTCCATTAGACCAGTAGTTGCTGTGAGCTGAGTATGCATATTAAACAATAAATTAATAAATACAATATGGATTTCATATATGGGTTTTATTTCAATCACTTAGGCGTGAATGTAGAGGTATGGAGGGTAAGAATAAGGCCGAAGAAAAGATGGATGGTATGTGTGCAGAATGATATATTAGATATCTACTTTACTTTCGTTTTATTTTTAAAACTTACAGCTACAGGTACAAAGGGTAAAAGGAAGGTTGTAAAAAAATATTCGGCAATTTTTCAGCTGAATACATAACTTAGGTAGGCTAAGTACCTTAGTTATGTACTAGTGGCGACTGGAGTTTTCACAAGCAGAATAATTATGCAAATAAATAGGTACTAACAGGTAGAAGACAGTTTGTAAACGTAAATATAAAATCAGGTCAATTAATAGTATAAAATTGAAAATACGTTTCCAAAAAAGTATTTATACAGTATTTTTTAGTTATACAGGTAGTGTTGTAGATATCGAGTTCGAAGTTGGCCAGCCGCATTATATGTATGATATATGCTCTTATTAAACAGTTTCTGGCCTGTTATTCGAATTCTGAAATAGAAAGGACTGAGTGAGATATGACGGTTTAGCCCGTTTGTCCACCACTGCCGTCACCGTTACGTCAACGGCGATATGCTGTCTTACCAACTAATCTGTGAAATGGCTAAAATTGGAACTACGGCTGACATGACATTTCTGTCATACATTTGACTTCATTTGAGTGTTCTCTGTCTCTTTCTCTTTGCAACGCTGAATCGACAGAGTCGCCCTTCTTCAGTTCGCAGGTAACTTAGTCTGATTGTTCATTTTCTATAGCCGTGTGTCCACCACGTCACGTCACCTTATACAAACCGCTCACCTACATATTTTATCATAATACTGTCATATAGTTGTTTAGTCCTAGCAACCGCATTAGGTTAAGTTACCTGTAATGGTAGTTTAGAGAGAAATTAAATAAATAAAAAATAAATATCGTTTTTTTGACGTCACGGTGACGGCGGTAAAAGGACAAATGGCTCGGTAATGGCAGTGGTGGACATACAGGGTGACTTGGAAGAAGAAAATGTGTTGCACCGACCCCAAGTAAAATGGAATAAGGACTGGAGGATGATTGAGTGCTTCAGGTGGGTTACCATGACGTTTATAGTAAGACTGTTTTATAGTGGTTTTGTAGTAGGTAGTGGACTGGTTTATAGTGTTCCAGAGTGTGCAAGTGACAGCGTTAGACACGTTGTCTAGCGCCGTCTCTTTCCCACTGAAAGTAATATCGAAGCAATACTGCTATAAGGGCTTGTGGTAGCCCCCCAGGTAAGTAATATAGCTGTCACCTTCGCACTACAGGTAAACTACGATGATTAGATAGAGCCATAGTATGTGCTATGTAAAATATATTTATCTCAGACTTAATATACTTTTAACTAGAACGGGAAAAATTTGTTTCGCTTAGTCCTGCTGTCTATCCTAGACAGGACTATGCGAACGTTGTAAACGTAAACTCACATACGCAAGGATGTAAGCTATGGGGTTGCGGAATGTTTATAATAGTTACCGTGACCCCGGAACATAAAGGGCAACCGAAGGAACATGAGTGGGTTTTAGTCAGTAAAAGTCTGGCACGCCTTCCCACGGCACCCAGGACGGGAGCAGTCATTTGATGATTTCTCACTCCCCAAAAAAAAAATACCTGTAAGCTATACTTACAAATATTTCTACCGACCAGGAATCGAATCCGCAACACCAAATATGGCGTAGAAAAATGAAGGCAGCGTGAATTACACGTGAATACGACTTAAATAAACTGATGTCACAATGAAAAGAAAACTAGAACTGATATAGCAATACTTGACAAAGGCTGATAAATTACTTATTATGACAAAGCAATCTTGTGCAAGCATACTTATATTGTAAGCATGGAGACGTGCGAACTATCGTGTATCCATACTAATGTGGCGACATCTATCGCCGAACATGTGAACTACAACTTACATCCTACATCGCGATATCAAAGTTTCCGGTGACATTTGAACGGATACAACAAACCCGACTAGAACCGTCGGGCAGTAGCCCACCAGACACAACACCCGTCTGGTCGGAGGATCCTCCCTTTTCAACGGAGGATGAGGGACTTTACCCTCTGCCCCTCATACCTCCAAACTAATATTATAAATGGGAAAGTGTGTCTGTCTGTCTGACAAATGTATGGAATTGACATAAGCTTTCGCTAAACAATTTGACATCTTCATACATTTGACAAGCTATTCGTTTTCGCTATCTATTCTACAATGCCACTTGTCTAGGGGGGCAGGACCATCGGCTTTTACGTGCTTTCCGAGGCCCGTGATGTCAGTGATGTCAAAGATTAAATTGGGAAGCACCTACTATGAATGGAAAAAATTACATTGCTACTTACCCAGTATTGAACCGTCAACCACTTGAGAAGCGCCTTAGCCACTGGGCCATTAAGACTATTTTGAGTTACGTGATGATTCTTTACTTCTTTTCTTTATCGCTTCGTGTGCGAAAAATATAAGAAAACAATAACTCTTACTTTCTTATACATTTTACTGTGCATACTTATAAGTATTTTTTGGAAATTTTAATTGAAGAACTTTCAACAAATTGAATAGACACGCAAATTAAGGTAACTATAAAATAAGAGAAGAATCTATAAATAAGGGTATCGTTTTTCTTTCAGAAGCGAGAAACCCTAAAAACAATTTTACTATTGAATTACATTTCTTCCTGGAACCGACTTTAAATTTCTGATGAACTTCAACTCAACTTATGGTGTATTTGCGCGAATATTCACTTGGGTTATACAAATTAATGCCTACCCTGCGGATGGCGAGCGATGGGTAGCTCGCCGCCCGGCTAGGACCAGGACCGCGTAGACGGCGCGTTTTGTTCCACGCGCGCCTCAAAGAGAAGGAGTCAGCACAGGAAGGGGCCTAACAGGGCCAACGCCTGCCGGGGTTGCGGAATGTTTATAATAGTTACCGTGACCCTGGAACATAAAGGGCAATCGAAGGAACATGAGTGGGTTTTAGTCAGTAAGAGTCTGACACGCCCCACTCACCAAAAAAAAAAAATGCCTACCCTAGAATTATTGGAATAAGGTTCATACTGCGTTACATCAAATACAAAAATATGTGGACAAGTGAAGTCCACCATTAAAAATACTGAAATTGAAGACGCCATAATGCGTTTTTACTTAGATCTTTGATGAGGTTTTTCTCAAATAGCTTCTTCAGGTGCCGTACAACTCTTACAAAGTAAATAAATAAATATCCTGGGACAACTTACACACGGTCATCTGATCCCACAACCAGACAACTGATAAATCAGACCCAGACACAGAACAAACAATCGTGCTCCTCACACAAAGTTTGTCCTGGGTGGGAATCGAACCCACGACCTACGGCTTAGCAGTCAGGGTCACTAACAACTAGACCAATATGGCCGTCAAAGTGAATTCTTATAATTAAACACTGGAAACCATAATGTACTCATCGTGAGAGAAAATAAATAAAACTTATTAGTATATTTGAAGAACTCGCTCTCCAGTGAAACGTTTAGTTAAGTAATTAGTTTTTTCAGAGGTCAACTATTATTGTAAAACAAGAAAAAATAAGCAGACCGTCAGAAAAATTCAAATAACCCTAATCATCGTCATGTATGTACCTACTTAAGTACACATACTCTCTCCAATCCGTTTCACAAATCCCTCCCTGGCCATTCGCAACAAAACCATAAAAAACCTCCACATCAAAGTTTCAGCGAAGTGTGAAAATTTTCAACCGCACTAAACCCGGGTTTGCATTTTTTATCATCGTTTTATTCCATCTGCCGAATAAATCCTAATCCCATATGCAAACAGTGGAAACGTGACAAAAAAATTGGAATAACAGCTGAACAGGCGAAAATTTTGGAACGTGGTTAGGACCACAGATAACGCACGAAATTCGGGCATTCTGCATCGATTTCCCAGGGCGCATGTCAGGGTTCCCGCCATAGTTCCGTGCCAGGGCTCGCGCTGAACGCACGCGGCCCGCGATCGCGTACACAAAATAATAAAATGAATAAGATCTAGTGAACCTAACATAAATTTAACAGTGGACCTACACTTTGCGTGTAAACTAAGAATTTATTGTTCATCGAAGGTGTTTCGACTGCTGCCACATTTCTTTTCGGTGAGTTTTCCTCTTATTACAAATCGATATATTCGGGAATATAAATTGTCGACAATGAACCTTATTTTCTAGACTTCAGGCTTTTGATCCCATCAGCTCTAATACATAATAAAATTTTGCATCTATTGTGACAAATTATTTTTCGAATTTGGTAGTATTTTCATAAATAATGCCTAACTACTTATACTGTCTCATTGATTACTAAACACATTATTTTTCTTACTAATTACACAATTTTCAAACTACCTACATATCGAAACATTTTCTTATCAGTGCCTATGTTACCGATCCGGCCAATTCCGATATCGCTCTAATCGAAAACAAAAGACGTGTAAGTATATTTATTTCCTAGTCAATATCACAGTTAGCTTTTCCTGTGAACAGGCCAAAGGTTTTGGTTTTCTCTCATTATTTAGGTCACGGTGGAAAAATTACGAGAACAGGATCATACATAATGTATTAAGAGTTACTCTAGTGAGATGTTTCTGTGTAAATGCAAAGTGCGTACTTACCGTACTTACGAGAATAATTTTGAATATCTGAATTTTATTGGATACTAGCTGTTGCCCGCGGCATCAATTAAAAAATAACGTACTCTTGTACAAACGTCAAAATCTTATTTAAGGCTCATTAAACAGGAGTTTAACGAGGGATAAAATTTTCAATAATATTCTACTTCAGTAAATGTTACAATATAGGTACCTATAAGGCTTATCTGCCAAAATTTTATGTTTGTAGCCTTAGTAGTTCAGACTTTACTTTGAACAAACACACAATCAGTCAGGACAAATGATTAATTAAATGAAATGAAGGGTAATGAAAATGTGTTGATAAAAAAAATCATTGGGTTCTATTTCAATTTTAGCAAAATTGACAAGTCGAAAAGATCAAAATGCAGAAATAAGTACTGTTTTATAGATAGGTATAATTAATTGGAAAAACCTGTTTGAATTACTGCCCATCCATCGGCTCGTTAATGTCCCAATTGAAATATTTACGATCGCGCCAAAATCAGATGCAGCAGAAATGAGTTGAATGTAAATGAACCTATTTAGTGATGCATCAACGAAAATTTTGTTACTTGGCAGCAGGATTCTGGGTCTATTTTAATAAAGAGGAATTTATCAACTTTACTATGTTCAAAACCTTTCATTTGCGGTCTGTGGAACGGTCAACGCCTTAAAAAAATTAGCTAAAAAAAATAAAGGATTTTTAAGTAACTTATACAAGGTGCATTTCTTATACTGCTTAACCTCCCAGGACGTTTTTATAACATTCGTAAATAATCATATAAAAATACGATACCTGGTCAACAATTAATAGTACTTGAGATATTTATTTTTTAAATTTGACTGTTTTTCAGAATTATGTAGAATCATAAACCTCGTAAAAAATGCAGAATCACCTCTAGATCTATCGCCCAACATGTCACTGTGTGTGTAAGTGCCTGTACGAGGCTCCGCCCACTCCGCACACACGCTCAAGGGCATCAGGGATCCTTATTAAGTACATGTAAGCCTGTAGTTAGACATAATATGATGCGATGAACTTAATTCTTATGAATATGTCAAAATGTTAAAAATACTTTACGTAATAAAATTAGATAGTTACACGATACCTAGGTAAACTCGGGAAAAAAAATTATTACGAATTTAAATGATACGGAATCCTTTTACATTCAATTTAAAAATAAAGTGCGGTATTTGCGCTTGCGCCAAGTATGAAAGGCGCCGACCGAGCGACGCGACGGACCAATGACACGACGGGTTGTCTTTTGGCGAAATATTCACTACTTTCTTTGGCTTAGCCGCCTCAGTCCACGTGGACTCAAAGTTTCGTAAATTGAAGTGCGGTGGTAAAAAAAAGTAATTGTAATTTATTTATGCGCTGGTACCTAGAGCAACTTTTTCTTTAATTCGATAATCACAGTCATGTAAGTACATTATTTGGCTTACTGGCTTTTGACTATCCTAGGACTAGATAACTAGCCAAGGACGACACAACAGCTGTACAGTACGCTCATTGACCCTTTCTGACCCGTGTATGATAAAACGAGTTTTCTAATTTATTAAAAGATATTTTTTACTTAGACTTTTCTTTGTACATTATTAGGCTTTCTGGCTTTTGACTATCCTAGGACTAGATAACTAGCCAAGGACGACACAACAGCTGTACAGTACGGTCATTGACCCTTTCTGACTCGTGTATGATAAAACGAGTTTTCTTATTTATTAAAAGATATTTTTATTTATTATTATTTATTTATCCTTTATCTGTTAACATTACATTATTATCTCTCTTTATTTAGACTTTTCTTATTTAAAGGTAAAAACTTAGAAAAAGTACCTGCAGAATTAGAAAAATAACAGTGGTACCTACTTGCTAGGTTTCGAACCCGCAACCTAATGTTTATGACGCGAAATCCTTAGCCTTACATAATTTATTAATAGGCACGTTGGCGATTTGGCATCGATTGTTAAGTACCTAATCAGCTGTGATACAAAATAAACAAACGTGAAATGAAAGTGAAATTATGATTGCAAGATAAAGACGAAACATGGGTAGGTATGCATGTAGGCATGTAATGCTCATTTAGTTTTGCTTTATTAGTATTACTAAGACGCACTAAGAAGTAGGTATTTTAGCTGACCTCGCATTGTGTATGTTTTTCGTACAATCCAGCATTCGACAAAATAAGTGATAGGTAGGGTAGGGAGGTCTTGCAGTGGGAAAGTTTAGGCCTGTAATACCTAATAATAATTCGGCATGTAGTTGCTCGGCGCATTCATTGCGCTCTGTAGGTAAATTCAGCCCCAAGGTCCGTAATAATTTCGTGTTTATTCGTGAATTAAATTGGTTGATTTTAAATTTTCAATCCGTTCTTTTTATCGAGCTGTACCACAAAAATACCTCAAGACAATTTGTGCCAGATAAGTAGGTATTTACGGGTTAGGGTTTTAAGCGTTTTATTTTTAGCCTGTTAGGTAGGTATTTTTAGGGTAGTTAAAAGTTTTAAATAATCTTATTAGAGTAATAACATTGATTGGTCAGTGGGTCGTCTTAGGGGCGGTGATTTAGCTATCAACCTCTTACTAATGGTTGTCTTTGTACAAATAAGTAAATTACGTACCTACTTGTTACCTACTTCGAGAATTTGTTTGAAGGTTGCTCCTTCACGCTCCAGGCACAGTGAAGCGCGACGTTGCTGATTGTTTATTTTTCAGCTTACGTAACACAAACACATTCGTTTTTAAAGTGTCGAAAGCACTGATCACTTTTGCACATAATTGTGAAACACTGGTGACAAAATGTAACTTGCGTAACGTTATCAGCTTGGCTGAGGTTCTGAACATCGCGATGGCTCGAGACACGGTGTCTCCACTGAAGACATACTGGAGGACCAAGTCAACATTGTAGTATTCCGATACCGCGCTCACTAACCGGCGCACCTGAGGGACGGACGTACGCATGCGCCGGGGATTCCAATGACACTGAAAAATTGATCTCTGCGTGTGCGCGGCCGCGGGGCGTGGCTTGTGGGATAGAAAGGGACGTCGTCATCCCCATCGCCGCGCGTAGGGTCTATGAATTTTGTTTGCGTTTGTTTGTGTGCGTGAGCGCGCGGTCATAGAGAGGCTACACACTGGCCGCATTTTCAGAACGGTAATTGCACACTTACCGATATGAATAAAATTTAAAAAAATTACCTACCAATTTTATTGTGGATTTGGGTCGAGAATCACTATCATACTTGCCCCCTGAAAGGATGAGCACTTCAAGAAAAACACCTTGTATAAAGGGTTAAGTGTGAGACACACTTTGGAGTTTTTGTACCACCATACATTATAGAGAAATAACAAAACATCCTTAAACATAATTTTGATATTTTTACAAGCTTTGTCTGACCATACAAACTTTCAACCTCTATTTTACCCATAAATGGTCGAATATCCAAAAATAACCCACCTCCACCACGTTATAAAAGGAAACTACGTTTAAAAAGTCTATCCTTTTATTTATAAAGATAACAACTGTAAAATTAGCAATTACGGCTTAAAAGATACGGCCCTATAACAGACGGACGGACCTTTCGGATCCTAAAAATAAATAACGTTCGCAAACATAATCCACTTAGGTACCTAATTAAAATATTTTCAGAAATAAAGCGACTAGGTGAGCCGAACTTTTTCACGAAAGGGAGACCGCTCATTAAGCCTTGCTATTTTCCCCAAATGAGTCGGCAACGAGGCAACGAGACTCAACCGCAAACAGTTGACTGTGGCTTGTTAATCTGGCGTCTGATTAATTGAAAGAAACCGGCTTTGTATCTATTTGGCTCGCCACGAATCTGTGGTGGTGTGAAGGCCAATTTTGCTAATTAATTAAGAATTTGAAATCAGGGCGCAATATCTTTTAGTGAGAATCAATGTCAAATAGTTGTCTATGTATTTACGGTAAGTTACCTAACTGTCACCCGCAGTTATACCCGAGTTTGGAAGAGACATTAAGCCTCCAATTTTATCAGCTATTCGTGGCGTAAAAGCATATAAGTTATTTTGCCAAAAATTCATTTATCTGATTCTTATACAAATTTAATGTGTGTTTTGCGCTTATAGCCCGGGTTCCAGGGCCCATTGTATTGTAAAAATGGATTCTGGATTAATAAGTAGCCTATAATTTGTCCCACTGCAGGGCAAAGGCCTCTTATAGAAAAAGCTCGAGTATCAATCACCACGCTTGCTCACGAATTGGCGATTTCGGGCTTGTATTAACTACAAGCCCAGAGTACCTCACGGTGTTTTCCTTCACCTATGTCCGTGATGTCCAAGATAAACTTTAACATAAGATATGGAAAAGTCACATTGCCAGAAATTTAATAGAAACAGTTCATTTATTTTGATCTTTTAACAAAATGACATCTGACAGGCCTGTACAAAGTGAATATATTTTTATCTTTACCTAAAAGGTAATTCTTGCAAAATATCTTAACCTTTGTTAACCTTCACGTCTCCGACTGAAAGATAAAGTCGCACATGGTTGCGTTTACAGTTTATTGCTTTCTCGGAGCATTAATTTATTGCAGACTACGCTGTTAGGAGGGTTTAGTTTCTCGTATTTATGTAGCCTGATATTTCATTCAGGATTTTTGAGCTTTATCAAGGAAAGAAAGAAAAAAATGTTTTTTTGACACAGTGAAGTAAATACAAGCAATGTAAAAGGATTCTTAAATACAATAAAAATTACACCCTAGTAGTCTGCCCCACACATCTTAAAATTATAATAATGGCTGCATTTTCGAGAATGAACGAGAAACGAGAATTGTCGAGAAAAAACATAGTGAGAACTCCATAATTTTGTGCACTTTTTATTATCTACTAGCTGTCCCTGCCATAGTTCCGTGTTTATCAAAACTGTAACTTAGTTTATCTAATATTTTTTTGTCGCTTTGTTTAATAAGTTTTCTTTAACCATTTTGTACCCGTACCTCTGTTGTCCCTGGAAATATAGATCAAATCATGGGCGTGCGTGGGTAAGATCATTTCGAAACTTTTTGACCCTGAGCATATCGATGATTTTTTTTACAGAACAAAAGTTATAACCGTTTTTATTAGTTTTTTAATTATTTCTTTATACGTAAAAGTGGATAAGGAATAATATGACTCATGATGAAATAACATACAGTTCACCAGTTCATTTTTTTTTTAAACCACGTGACATAGGTACTGTTCCAATGAACAAGCAACGAGAAATCGTTAGCTAAGCAGATAATTTAAATATTAGGTCATATTTTATTAATTTTCTCGGGTAAAATTAACTTGTTAAGAATGTTTCCTTACTTTAAAATAATTAAATTTCGGTTATTCATACTTACGAAAATTGGTCATAGATTTTGAACAGTAAAAATCACACCGATATTTTCGGGGTTAAAGTCACGACATCTTGTGCACGCCCCTATTGTATTTGATCTTCCAGGGACATTTTGTGCTAAGATTTTGACGTCTCTTGAAACTGCTACCCGGGTCAGGTGCCTCTGTCCTCCCACTACACTCCACAAATGCCATAAATAAAGAGTTGAAGTTAAAGTTGAGTACATGTTTGTCCCAAAACAATTTCGTTCCATCGCTACAAAATGTAACCGCCATTGTTTTTCTAGAGAAAATCTCGCAAGTGCCACGAAGGCGACTTGAAGAGCTGTCTCATAAAAATAAAAGTTAGCGAAGTAACGAAGATTTAAGAGGAGCAGGAAATGTTGCCCCTCACTCTAATTAATGAGAATTTGAGCGAAGTGAGTGGAGCGACGGTTATTTTTATTATTAGGGTTCAGCACGCTGGAAAGAAAAACCGATCTCTAGGACACGTGCGTCAGTCACAGTCGATTTCCATCCATTGAACCGTTTGAGTTGAAAAGTCAATAGCAAGATTTTCTGTGACCTAAACATGGTGGTGTATTGTAGGTAAATAAATGATGATTTTGAACATAGGGTTTTGGACTTCACTGTTATTTGTGTTGTGTGTTGGATGGTATAATATAGGATTTTGGATTTGGATACCAAACAAAAGTTATAATGTACATACATGTTTTTTAAAAAAATAACACTGTCATATGACTGGGAATATTGCCGTAAGTGCAAACTTACAAATGTAGCTGAAAATCATAAAATCAAAATCAAAATCATAAAATCATATTTATTTTGTAAATAGGTTATATCATAACACTTTTACACGTCAAATTGTTTGTTTTTTTTTGTTTTTTTTTTAAGCGAACGATGGGGCCGGTGTTTCGTAGCTGGACTGCTCTGAGAAGAAACATCCGAAACAAACTCAGAGGTCAAAGTCTCTTTTAAAGTCCATACAGAGGACAAAAAACAGTTTACATACTCAAATAGAAGTGAATGGTCAAAAAGTTGGAGTGACAACTACAACAAAATTTCTTGGCTTACACATAGACGATAATTTGAAATGGCAAAGTCATATAGAGTTTGTTTGCAAAAAAGTGTCACAGTCATCTTATGGTTTATACATGTTAGCGAAGAAGGTCAATATTGACACATTGCTTGTAGCTTATCACAGCTATGTCGCATCTAGACTTAGATATGCAATAATATTTTGGGGAAATGCTACCAACTGGGATAAAGTTTTTAAATGTCAAAAGAGGTGTGTGCGAGCAATGTGTGCTCTTAAACGAACTGACAGTTGCAAGGAGTTCTTCAAAACATTGAAAATACTAACCGTCCCGTCCTTATATATTTTTGAAATGGCCTTATTTATTCGACATCATCCAACCCTATTTACACTACAGCTTGGATCGCGAAATAGGAGTCATTTATATAACAACATTACAAGTCAATATAAAACTACCCTGTTTGGGAAAAGTGTGTTTGCTATGGCCACAAAGATATACAATAAAATTCCGAATGACTTATAAGAATGTAGCAATATTCATGTTTTTAAAAATAAATTGTTCAAATTTCTTATTGAAAAAACTTATTACTCCGTTGCTGAATTTTTTTTTATAGACTTAAATCTTTTTAAGTGACATGTCCGCATGACGAAAATCTATTGTTTTTTTTTGTTTGTATTGTGTCTGTCTAATTTTATACATAAGCTGAAATGCAATTTATGTCAAATCTTTCGAATCTTAGAATCATATTTTTATTGTATTAAATTATTTATCCATTTGTATGCCCTAGTGGCTGATCGTGGTATGAACATTATAAGTAATTAAATAATGTAATGAACACCTGCATGTAATTGTAACCCATGTATCACAAATAAACGATTTTGATTTTGATTACAATCGTATTGGTCAAAAATGTGCGAGAACCATGGAGGTTAATGTCTGAGGCACTCTCTTGATGAGAGAAGGACACAGATTTGAGTGGACCTGTCCAGACAGTGCAAGCATTTGTCAGTAATCGTTTAGCTCAACTAAAAACTAAGGAGCCCAACGTCTTGACGAACAGTACCAAAGTAAGGACATTTGGGTAGGCCGCATTAAATACTCAGACTATATACAAACCGTCAGACCGAATATATTAAAAAAAGAAAAACAAAGAAAAAAAACCAACGACCTCCATAGTCCTCACATTCACAAAAAAAAATGTCACGAAAACATATACATAATTCTTTAAAAAGTACAATCAATGTCAAATAGAAATACATAAAAAAAGATTATATACATGTTTCCCAAACTATACTTTATTAAAGTAAGGCACAAGCTCTACGAAACCTTTTTCATGTAAGTCCGAATCACACTTGGCTGTCTTATTGCGGATTCGGGAAGGTCGTTTATCCTGCCAAGTTGTAATAAGTGTCTTTAAGTCGACTTGGAGAGTTATAAGATTTTTGTAGCAGTATTAAAAGAGTTCTACAGAAATAAGGACCTACAAACTGATTTCCCGAGGGATTTTAGATGGGATTCGTTTCTCGTCAACTTGAAATTTCGTGAAACTGTGTCACGTATTTCGTGTTGATTAAAACATTTAAGGAGTTGGTATAAAATGCGGTAAGGACGACTTAGGGACTGTTTTAATTTATTTAGACATTTAGTTTCTTTTCCATTTTTTCTAGCAAAAGACTTCCACCGAAATTAAGTTAGGTTGGTAAGTAGTTTTTTTCTGGAATGCTACTTAATACCATCATCACAAATTATGTTAGAGTCTGAGTCTGAATAATAATCATAACGGCCAAATTAATGCCTTAGGCATTTTCTGCAGAGCCTAAACATGGAAGGTGCAAAGAAAGTTTTATAAGAATGAATTATGATAAAAAATACATACAAACAAAATATAAACAGAAGAGAGAGAGAGAGATAAAAATTATAGATAGAGAAAAAAAAACAATTTTAATGTGGGATGAGTGCTAATTTCTTGCGTAAGTATAATCATAATCTTTATAGGAACAAAAGCAAAGAATATAATACCAGTACCCTACATGGAGTGCCCATAAGACCGCCATAATTTAGTTACTGTTTAACACGATACCTATTGGTAAGATTGATCGTCTGACATTCTGGCTGGAAAAGGAACTACATCTAACGAAAATATATCGTGACGTCATGACAAATTTTCCTTTCTAAGCCACATGGGGCCAATATTAGCAGAGAACCTTTTACTACACGAAAAATTTAATAAAACATGTCCAATAGCTTATGAATTAAATTATGGATGGCTCCTCGTAAAAGATCTAAAGCCTTAATTCTAACCTTTTGAACATTTTCATTTTTGACTATTCGACTTTAAGTCTTCCGGACTATCATCGACTTCCTTTGACAATTCCCCCATGACCTTGACTCGAGGAAGTGGAGATAAATGAAATTCTAATGGTTTGCAATGGCAATCGTCCAACACTTTGTATACGCCATAATAACCTACTTTGATATATAACTACAATGATTCGGTCGTTTCCATAAATGAATTTGCTTTTGAAAACATGAAGTTGGAATGACCGGAACTATTATTATGAAACTTAAAAATATCTCATTATCTCCTTAGATTTTTCCCGAGTATGCTAGGGTCTACTTTCAGTCTACCTGGATTCAGTTGAATATCTGTGTTTTACTTGTAGCGACTGCCTTTAGACCTCCACAACTCAATTAGGTAACACGATATCTCTTGATTAGACTATCTGGCTTCCGATTGTTCGCATCATCAAAGGTCTACGAACGACAACTGACACTTTAGATGTATCTCACTATAGTTAAATTATTGTAAATATTGTAATTTGTAACGTTCTTTTTTGGGACAAATCTTCCACTTTACTCCTAACCACTGTCAGTCATTTGCTTGTACAGCTTTGCCTAACGCTTACTTAAAAAAAAATTCATACGTGACAAAAATATTCATGTAAAAATGCATGATCAGCAAAACCGTTATTCAATACTCGTGCTCCATCACAAACAACTTGTGCATAGTTAGGGTAATTCTCCTAACTTCAAAGTTATCTTATGCATGGGTAGGCAATGAGCACTCATCGATCTAGGGGCTTTAGTTGAAACTAGCTTTAGCCCGCGGCTTTGGAGGCCAATTAGGTTATCGGAAATAGGTTTGCTCGGTCAATTAACCACCCAGTTGACTTCGATATGATCTTTAACGATTATCGTATATTTCAGTTTTTTTTTATATTCATAAACTTTTTTGCTATTGTTTACCTGATACATTGGTCATTTCTTCCAATTTATGTTTTTTAGTTGAGCTAAACGATTTTGGACAAATGCTTGCACTGTTTGGACAGGTCCACTCAAATCTGTGAGGTTCTCTCATCAAAAGATTACTTCAGTTATTAACCTTTATGGTCCTCGCATAATTTGACCAATACAATCCATACTAATATTATAAATGGGAAAGTCTGTCTGTCTGTCTGTCTGTCTGTATGTTTGTCTTTCTTTCACGGCAAAACGGAGCAACGAATTGACGTGATTTTTTAAGTGGAGATAGTTAAAGGGATGGAAAGTAACATAGGCTACTTTTTGTCTCTTTCTAACGCGAGCGAAGCCGCTGGCAAAAGCTAGTATTCAAATATTAGAAGGACTTTAGAAGAGACTGACCTCTGAGTTTGTTTCGGATGTTTCTTCTCAGAGAAGTCTAGCTAGGAAACACCGGCTACCTCATTCGATTAAAATAAGAAAAAATGACGTGTCAAAGTGTAATTGGGCATTTTCACTAAAACGTGCACCCTTCACTTTTACGCTGTCCCACGTTTTCGAAGTTGTATTGTGTTTTAATATGAAGGTGGATATTTTTTTAAAAAATCGATCCCAAATGTTTAAATTTGCTTTTGATCAACAATCGTTGTGTATATATACTTAATTAATTTAATTATGAATAATTCGAATACCAAAAGAAGCCATTTTTTACTTGTCCCAGTGCTTAGCCTCTTTGAGTAAACCTAAATTACCGGAAAATTTCCTACCAAAACGTTGTCAAATTTTTGTTCCGAATGTAGTAGATTCCTTTTTCCATCTCACTAATTAAAATGAATAGTAAAACCTTAATACTACAGACGTAAATTACATTTTTGTAAAGGACCTCAAAGCTCGATCCGACCGGACATGTCAGCACAGTGACGGTCCAAATGCAAGTATTTGTTTCTACTAAACTCGTAATAATTCTAAAAACTTGCAACACTATCCACTAAGAATCATCCACATTTTTTAAATCCTGTCAGTTTGCTAAATTCGTGAAGTAAAGAGGGTGTTTTGTTGATGTTGGCGGTTGGTCGCAATTTGATAGGTCATGTTTGAAGCCTTTTTTCTTATTACGTATTTGTCTCACAGTATTGAACTACTGTCCATTGATTTTTGGTATTATTCTAGAAACGGTTTTATTAGTAATTTTAGAAAAATATAATTTTATTTGGTGAGAAAGGATTTTTTTTTCGTCTTTCTTGGATAATGTGACAGTCAGTTCAGTGACGTTTTGTGTACAAAACGTCACTGAACTGACTGTACAAAATCTCCTCAGTTTTCAGACGGGTGCATTTTTAAGTAAAAATGCCCAATTTTTAACTTTACAAAATAAATATGATTTTTCATGGTATTCATTATGATTGATGACCATCGACAAGTCAGAATAGAACTTTATATTATTACGAAAGAAATGTCACAGACCCCAGTCTGTAACATAGTGAAATACCTAATATGAAAATCCGTTCTGCCATGAATTACAGAACCCAAAAAAAGGGTTCCATAATTCACGACTCAGAACCCTTATTGAGTTTATCGCGTTCAAACAAACAGACGCGACGGAGACCTGACCTTTTTATTATGTAAAGATCGTTCGAAAATGGGAACGTCAATGAAAATAGTAAATGGATTTTATTGAATAACGTGACTTTTCAATACCTTGGATATTGACATTTCTTTAACAATCGCTTTCAGTGACTTTGTTAAAGTTAAAATCGTTTGCGAACATGTCAATCACAGACCTGATTTTCATGAAAATCGAAGGTAATAGCGAATTTACTATGAGCATTTATTTATGAGTAAGTTTTGAGTGACAATTAACTAAATTGAACGGATATCAAAACATTGCGTTTTTAAATTTCATCCCTTATTTTACCCCTTTAGGATAAAAATTTTCAGAAAATATTTCTTAATAGATACTTCACCCTTCATAATGCGCTTCCCCAGACATAAGACTGAGCTAGGTCGATTTCTCGTCCTCGAAAACCCCCACATATCAAAGTTCAGCGATATCGTTAGGGTCGTTTCCGAGATTACCATGCTTTTTCAAGCAATTAGCGCCATTTGCCGGGCTGATTTGTGAATCTAAACCATCCAGGGCGCCACTCAAACGCATACAGAAAAATTCATTTAAATCGGTCAAGCCGTTTAGGAGGAGTTCAATGACATACACACGCACAGCAGAATTATATATATAAAGATATTTAGATTAAACGGATATTAAAATTATTGTTAGAATTTATATAACTCGCTTGTCAGTTCCCGTAGCGGATTGACAAGCCGTTTTTCTTTTATTTTTGGAAGCTGTTTATCGCCTACCTATCCTTACTTATTATTATAAACGTGATAATATGATTAGTATAAGTTTTTTAATTCACGATTTTGCCTGCGTTCACAGTACTGCGTTGCTATATACAAGGTGGAAAGTTTTAATGGGCCCTGGAAGAAAACTACCACATTCCTTTATTTTTTAAAAGAAATAAAACTGCATCAAAGATTTTCGAAAATTCGCTTGTCACACTCGGGAATCGAACCGGCTAAAATCAAAAAAAGTATCACTTTGTATTTTATCACATCAAACGTTAGGGTTATTCATAAGGACTAAATCTCTCTAACAAACATGGTACATGAAGTTAAAGGAAAACCATAAATTTTAAGAATTTAATTTCAATTGAACGAAAATTTCGACAGTTAAAAGTCGTCCTTTGATTTGAAAAGGTTTAATTTCATGGTTTTCCTCTAATTTAATTTACCATGTTTGTTCGTATGATTTGATCCATATAAATGACCCTATCGAATAACGTCATAAAAGTACAGGATGTTGTTTTTTCCATTTTAAGCCAGTTCGATTCCCGAGTAAGATATGCGAATTTTCGAAAATCTTTGAATGCAGTTTTGTTTCTTTAATAAAATAATCTATCATAACGTTTTTAAAATAAGTTTTAACTGAAAGTTGTGGCTCATTTAAGTGAAAATTGATTCAAATCTTTGCTTAGTGTTTACATGTTTATACACATGACTGTACTAGGTATGAGCTAGTAAAGTAATAAAACAAAATGCAAGTGCAATATATTGCATTCACATGAGTTGTTTGTGAAAACCGCTGAAGAGCGTATCATCATAAATAATCGAGTGTGGCAATCAAAAGTCATTGATGTTGACTGCTAACTGCGCTGAATCTTACAAATAATAAAAATTAGTTAAGTACCTGTAAAAAGTTCAGTCGAAATGCTAGTATTCTCAGTCGATGTGCTAATATTGAAATTGCTAATGCTATGCTAATATTTTATTGCAGAAGAGTTTGAAGGCGCTTAACTTTGGAACTACTAGTCCATTGTGAAAAAATCCCATTGCTTGTGAATGTTCTAGGCCTTAACATCACGCTATTATGCACGATATATAATAAAGTTAATAACCTAGGTCTTAATTGTGAAGATAGCTATAGTCCTTACATATTATTAAACAAAATCTCCCGTTGCATTTGTCTATCTGTCGCAAGAAACAGAAAAACTTCTAACCTGATTTTAATGCCGTTTTCTCTGAGAGATAAGGTGATTCATGGCAAATATTAAAATGCAATTAAAAATACATAGTAGATAAAGGCACATAGTTGGGAAAAGTCGAGAATTTTAAAGATTTGCAACTCCCGTACGATGCTAGGGCGGGTCGTTAGTAATATTTTAAAGCAGAAGAGGAAGAAATTCAAGAAAATTTGCCTGTCCATGCGATATCAATACAAATACCTACCTACTCCGTTTCTCGGTCATAAATAACCATTTCTATGTATTTATAGCTCGGGGCAAAATGTCCGTTCTGCCATTGTCTGCCAGGCGTTACGCAATGCCAATGTTTACCTTGCAATTCTTTCTGAAGAGTCACGCTGCGGAAAAAACTATCGTCTGTACAAATGTATAATAATCAATCAGAAACGAGTACTTTTGATTAATTGTATTAATCAGCACATTCAGTATTTTGTCTATCTACAGTGTATGCCAATTTGTTTATACTTCACTGTTATTCGGGATTTAACGCGCACGTACCTTTTTATTTGCTTTTTGCTTGACGTTTCGGCAGGGTTCATAAGCAGACTGTCCGGCGACATTACTCCGTCGATGAAGTAGATTGATCTTCATCTTCCCTCGATGTTGATAAATGTCCACTATAAAGGCACGTGCGCGTTAAATCCCGTTTAACAGTGAAGTATACTGTATTTTTAGATGCAAATTATATTTTTTTTTTGTGGATTGTGTAAAGACGTTTCTTCATAGATGGACTGGTGACCACAACTAGACTAGAACCGAATTTGTCTGGGCTTTCAAAGAGACGATAATCCCTGAGTTGGTTTCGGCATTTCTTCTCAGAGGAAGTCAGTTAGGAAATGACGACTTCAGTTAGTTGAAAAATATGTATGTGCAAATTCCTTAATACATGTAAAATCCTACTTTTTTTTATTATATATGGGCTTGCTCTTGGTCCCAGACTAGCCCGAGGGCATAGACGGAGCCTACGATGAAGCGAGCTTACCCAGTAGATGCCTATGCACTTGTTTCTATCTGAGGGAGCGAAGCAGTAACCAAAAACGCTTGTGAAGCCGCGGGAGACCGTTAGTCTTTAATTAACGAAAATAATGAAAAATTAGTACTCTACGCACAGCCAAAGCTATTGAAAGTAGAAACGCGTTTTATCAGTAGTTTCTTTTTGTGACGTGGAGACTAGAAGCGATTTTTGGTAATGCAACCGTTAAAACGAAGTAAAAAATAGAAGCAAAATTGAATGAAAATCTGCGAGCGAAAACAGTCTCAATCTCCAATACGCCTTGATCGAGAAGTTGATGATCAATGTTCGTGCCTTTCTCTCTGTGAGAAGAAGGCTTTGCAGCAGTGGAAAAAGGCCTCTTCTCTCATTCATTATGCCGAAATAAAGCAATTGAATACCTATGTAAAGTGAAAACATACAGTGTGAATGTAGCCTACAAACTGTATATAATGAGACCAGTGGGCTAAATTCAATGATATTATAAGTAAAAATGTGTGGATAGGTTATATGCGGTCAAAAAGTGGCACCCTTAGGCGCTGCACAAACGTGGAAACTTTTGTTTCTGGTGTCGGACACATAACACTTTTTGATCGTCATTAGTATGGTGTTAAGTGGTTTACATTTGTTGTGTCCAGTTGCTTCCACTTAACACCATACTAATTACGATCAAAAAGTGTTCGGTGTCCGACACAAGACACAAAAGTGTCTACTTGCGCAGCGCCTAAAAGTTTGCTATTTGACCAACATGATACTGAGTATCGCCACAGGTGTCGCGTTGACATTTGACGTTTATGTCTTTATCACTCGCACTACTTCAATCATACCATCCTACTTTGACGTGTAATGTATGTGTGCGTTAGTGTGCCGTTTTTGAAGATAGAATTTCGTTTAGGTAACATATCTACACCTTTTTACTTAAAATATCATTGGCTAAATTGAACAAAACTCAAATTTATTCGAGTGTTTTAAAATATTTATTTTTATGATACTTACCCACATTTTCTTCTATTTATCAATTCGTTCCACTCTGTTATCAATTCCACATTCAATAGAGCATAAAAATAGCCATTTCAAAGTACGTTACTTTTCTCAAAACATTTTCTTTTTACCAAAAGTGCCCCTTTTTTGTCCAATTTGCCCCTAATTTATTCAGTTTCAAGTTTCTGTCCCTCGCAGTCTGTGAAAGGCGAGAGGACCCGCCGTAATTACGTAGGTACGTTCTGTTGCGATTGTCGTCTAATTGTGACAATTTACCTACAGGGCTATTCATTTATTACGTAAGACTTTTTTATTAGTTTTTGATAAATGTTTTAATGTTTGTTATTATTAAAAATAGGTTTTAAATCCGTACTAATATTATAAATGCGAAAGTAACTCTGTCTACAGTCTGTCTGTCTCTTCTTCACGCCTAAACCACTGAACCGATTTAAATGAAATTTGGTACAGATATAGGTTAGGGACACAAGAAAGGACATAGGATAGTTTTCACCCCGGAAGTCCCCCGGGAACGGGAGCTATTAATCCACTCGGACGAAGTCGCAGGCAGAAGCTAGTAAAATAATATACAGGGCGTCCCACGGCTATGCCACATGGAGGGAAAGTGCCTTAAATATTGTAGATAGAACATTTCACTGAAAGAAGACATTATTTGAATTTTAAAAACAATTTAAACTGCATTCATAGATGTTTAAACAATTAAATGGTTGGGCCGGGAATCAAACTTGTTCCACGAGGAAAAATAATCACCCTGTTGTTTTATTATACCGACCGAAAGGTTTCATCATAAGGATTATTTTTTGCAAAATAACATAGTGTCACAGATAAACGGAAGACCGGAAATTTTAACATTTGATGTGAAATTTTGTTTAGAAATGTTAAAAGCTTACATTACCGTAAGGACATACAATTGACAATAATAACTACTTATTACTAATTAATCTACCCATTTGAGTAGTACACATCATTTAAATAAATAAATATCCACCACAACGAGGCCAAAAAAACGTCAGTAAATGAAATAATCAAAAGCCATCACTTTGTGTTCAAGAAGAAGGGACTCATTTTGAGCATGTGGAAAATTGACTAATTTTGTAATTAAAATGTTTAATTCATGGTCTGTCTTTTATTTTTGACACCATGTTATTTAGCAAAAAATAATCCTTGTGATGAAGCCTTTCGTTCGGTAGGATAAAACTACAGGCTGATTAATTTTCTCGTGTAACAGGTTCGATTCCCGGTTCAACTATGTATTTATTTAAAAATCTAAGAGTACAGTTTAAAATGTTTTTAAAATTCAAATAATGTCTTCTTTCAGTAAAATGTTCTATCTACAAAATTTAAGGTACTTTCCCTCCATGTGGCATAGCCGTGGGACACCCTGTATAAATGTTTTTTTTTTTTAAACCGGCCGACCCATTCCCTTTGTATATTTGTTACTATAAAAACCGGATAACAAAATTTTAATGTTTTTTTTTCAAAGTTATGTAAAGTTACTTTAAACGTAGATAAAAAAATTGTATAAATACTATTGTTTTGTTTTTTGTAGACCTACAAATTCCCACATTTTAAGAAGCTGATCTTTGGTTTTAATTGATCATAAATTAAATAAGTCTCCAACCCCTTCGTAAACCGGAGTTGTGGAATGTTTATAATAGTTACCGTGACCCCGGAACATAAAGGGCAACCGTAGGAACATGAGTGGGTTTTAGTCAGTAAAATTCTGACACGCACTCCCGCCCCGCCCAGGACGGTAGAAGTTATTTGATGATTTCCCACTCCCAAAAAAACCCCTCATAAAAATAAGATATATTTAACCCTCTCCCCCCCTGAACCGTCAAAATGTAGATAAATGTAAGAATAGACCTACAGCGGTGAGTTTCGTTTGTGGTCGCGAGCTAAAAATATTTCAGAGGTCTACAAAAGGGATCGTATGAAGGGTTCACTAAACAAAAGCTGGAATATTAAATGGTGTTCTTTGAGGTCTACAGAGCGGAGAAACAAGTCTGCGAGTGGTTTATTTATTAATTTCGTGTCTGTTGAATATGTGAGGAGTTGTGTAATTATGATCATTAAATATTAATAATTATGTTGGGACAGCTTACTTGAGATCTCAAACTAGGTAAAGCTTGTGTGTTACCAGACAACTGATATACTTACAGGCATACAAATTTTGTTTATAAATAAATGCAAATCAGAGAAAAAAACAACCAAGCTTATTACATAAAGGTAGGAATCAATTAATCGAATCTACGACCTCCGGCTTAGCAAGCGTCAATCAAATAATTAAGATTAAATTTTGTGTAACATAGCTAGGTACTATGGCTAATTTTTCTACCTTATTAAACGGTTGTATTCAGAGTGACCCCGTTTTAGATCGTACATTTGATTAAGCTGTGTTCCCGTATTATCTTGCACTCATAGTTAGTAATGTTTAAATCAAATCAAATCATCTTTATTGTGGACTATAGGTATACATCATAAATACAGGTCTTAAATAATTAAAATAAGTTCCGCTATGTCCCGCCGTTGAAGCATACAATAATAAAAATAATCATATTAGTCTCGATACATTATTAAAATAATTCGAAGTCATATTAGTTATAATTCATTATTACAACATTGCAAATTATATTCTTACATAATAAAAATATATATTTTCTAGGCCTAACTTCGGTTCTTAAAAGGCGTTATACCTTTCAACATGTACAGTCAGCAAAGCATATAAGAGTTAGATTTATCCGCCAAATCAATCAGAGTCTTTACTTACCTATCTTGTGTAATACACCCACATCCACCACCCATACACACACACACACGCACACACACACACACACACACACCACACACGAACTCAACACACTAAGACACACAATTTTTTAACTCTTTGTGTACCATACAGTAGAATGACACAGTCCACTTGAGATAAGTTTTTATTGATTATTGTAACCCTAGACCGTAAACTACCTCTTAAAATACAGGTATACCCTAGCTTAAGAGGTAGAGTATTACTCTTGTACAGAACTTGCAACAATATCATTAAATGTGCATACTAAATATTGAACTGTATCTCAAACTCTGTATGTTTTTTGGATAAATAAAGATATTATTATTATTAATCAGCTACGTTCTTCAAGTTATTTCATTCATGTACTTTTACAAATACTTAAATGTAAAACAAATTATTTACCAGAGTCTCTCTTCCATTTTACAGCATACAAAACTTGGAATGGGCGCCTAGATTCAATTATTGTAAGTACTTGTAGAAGACGTTTCAATGCCTTTTAAAGTAATGTAATGGAAATAAAACAGCTTCACTTGACTATGACGTGACTTGACTTCAGGAGAAATTACCAGTGGGACAAAGTATTACTGTCCCATTACAGGGCAAAGGCCTCTTCTCATACAGAGAAGGCACGAGCATACACCACGCTTGTTTATTGAAGGTTTGCAGATTTCGGAATTTAGTAAATGCACAAAATTTACCTTTACCAATGTCTGTGATATTCAAGACAATCTTTAGGAACACCATATGAAACGAAAGGTCACATTGATACTTTTCCAAATTCGAACCTAAAACCTCTTTACGACGAGAGGCGAGTGCCTTAACCACATGACACATCACCCATCACATGACCACTAATAATAATACCATCCTATTACTGTTTCCACTGCAGGGCAAAGGCCTCTTCTCATACAGAGAAGGCACGAGCATTGATCACCACGCTTGCTCAATGCGGGTTGGCGATTTCGGACTCATATTAAGTACAAGTCCAGGTTTCCTCACGATGTTTTCCCTCACCGACGTCTGTGATGTCTAAGATAAACTTTTAGAAAGTACATATGAACTGAAAAAATCACATTGGTACTTGCCCGGATTCGAACCCACAACCTCTTGCATGAGAGGCGGGCGCCTTAACCACTAGGCCATCACGACATAACACACATGACCACTATGTCGAAAAAACTAACCCTATTCGTAATCACTCAAAAAGGGTTGATATTATTATTAAATTATTTATCCGATGTCATACTACTACTCGGTTTTTTACAGCATGGGGAGCAATACTTCATCCCTCGAATAACTCCGTCCCGCAGGCAATTTATCCGAATTTACATACATATAGAGTTATTAAAATCATAGGTATGTATTTTTTAGGGTACCGTAGCCATATGGCAAAAAACGGACGCTTATGTATTGGTCATGTCTGTCCGTATGTCACAGCTATTTTTTTTCGAAATTATGAGAAGTTTGCTGTTGAAACTTGGAAAGTAGATGTAATCTGTGAACCGCATTAAGATACAATAAACTATTCATTTTTGCGATCGATACTTCAAACTGAAACTTTATTTTTTTTCATTAAGCTCATACGTGTAGAGACCTCCCACCCATCTATGTCTTGTCTTCGAAAATGATATTGAGGTTTCTAATATTTTTTTTCTAAACTGAATAGGTTTTTATAGTTTGCGCGAGACACTTCCAAACTGGTAAAATGTGCCACCCCCCCTTCTCTCCCGGTACCTTCTAAAATAAGAGAATGACAAAACTAAAAAAATATACGATGTAAACTTCCACCAAAAATTGGTTTGTACGAGATCTAGTAAGTAGTACTTTTTAACCTTTCGACGACCAAGCGACAGCCTGCAGTCGCGCTGCTATTGTCTTTCTATTGTGTCTCGAATCACGTGTGTTCGAAGGTTTATTACGACAAAAAACGGAACCCTCCATGCTTGAGCCCGACTCGCACTTGACCGATTTTATCCCTTCGGGTTGAAACAAGTTTATTTCAGGATTGCTTACTTATATATTGGGGATATTATTTTATACAAGCCTTGTTTTAGTTAACGATCTTTTATTTTTGGGATTCCGTACCGTAGGCAAAAGGTTTTTCTTTATAAGTGTTTTGGCCGCTGAAATTCGCCCGGCCCGGTCGTAACAGGAATTTCATTATTATTGATTTTGAGTGGTGTTTCAGACGATACATTTTTTACTTTTTTGTATTGTCAGATTTAATTATTATACTACTTTAATTGTTGCTAACCGAACTATGACTAAGCTATTCTCAGTTTCTATTTAATTAGACAGTTGGGCGACGATGTTGTCAATTTTCCAAGTAACGACAGTATTTATCTGTCTGTATTATATAAAACGCTTCCGTTACTGACTGACAGACAACGCACAGCCGAAACTACTGGTCGTAGAGAGCTGAAATTTGGCATGTGTGTTTGTTGGGGGGTGTAGGCGCGTACTAAGAGAGGATTTTTGGAAATTCCCCCCCAAAGGGGAGAAAAGGGGGATAAACTGTTTTTTTTTATTTCACAATGGATTCACTTAAAACTTTGCATGTAGGTTCCACCAGTGAAGCAACTGAGCACCGCGAGAGGATTTTTGGAAATTCCCCCTGATGGGGAAAAAAGGGGGAGGAAATTGTTTTTTTTTTAATTTCTTTATGGATTCACTTAAAAGTTTGCATGTAGGTTCTACCAGTGATGCAACTGAGCACTGCGAGAGGATTTTTGGAAATTCCCCCCATGGGGGAGGAAATGGGGAAAATTTAATGTCTTTATATCTTTATGGATTCACTTAAAACTTTGTAACTAGGTTCCACCAGTTATGCAACTGAGCACTAAGAGAGTATTTTTGGATTTTTTTTCTGTCACCAGGCTGTATCTCATGCACCATGGTAGTCCGATAGTTATCTGTTGCCGCTTTTACAACATCTTTAGCCTAATAAGTGCCCATTACTAGGCAAGGGCTTCTTCTCACGTAGAGAAGGCTAGAGCATTAAAAATCACTTGCTTGCTCAAGGCGGATTGCTGATTTCAAACTTATAATTTGAAATTTAGGTTTCCTTACGATGTTTTCTTCACCGCCTGTCAGTGGTGTCGAAATACTATTAGAAAGTAAATAAAACTCGGAAAAAGTCACATTGGTACTTGCTAGGAGAGGCGGGCCTTAACCCACCATGGCGCGTATAACAACAAATACTAAAAAACAGAATAAAACAAAAAAATAGGGGGCTGCCATGCAAAAAAACATACTGTCATTACATACATTTATCATTGTTTGCCAAACACACAGATTATAGCAACAACACCTAGGTAACTCAGACAGCACATCAAGTTACCCATCATTCTCATCATCTCCCTAGCCTATTCCCAACTATGTTGGGGTTGGCTTCCAACCTAATTGGATTTAGCTGGGTATCAGTGTTTTACGTGGAGCGACTGCCTATCAGTCCTCCACAACCCAGTAACTAGGCGACACGATACCATTTGGTTAGACTGGTCAGACGTAACGACTGTCAAAGTTCCACGAACGACAACCGGGACCAACGGCTTTACGTGCTTTCCGAGGCACGGTAATTCAGTGAAGTCCAAGATAGACTTAAGAAAGTATATATAAATTGAAAAACTTACATTGGTACTTGCCCGGATTCGAACCCCCAACCTCTTACACGAGAGGCGAGCATCTTATCCACAGAACCATCACGACCCATCATCCTTTATCAGATAATAATTAATAATATGCAACTGTCTGTTCGCATTTCTCTAATACCAAATGATCTTCCATTTGAATTTAAGCGCCTTCTATTTAATCTAAAAGTTTGCTATGCGATGACGATAAATAAATCACAAGGGCAATCTTTCAAATTCACAGGGGTTGATTTAAGAGAAGATTGCTTTCTCACTCGCTTGCTCACGTGTCAGCTCTCCCTCTAACCTCTTCATACTGGAAAATAGTGAAAAAACTAAAAATATTGTATACAAGGAATCCTGAAAGACCTCTTCCATCTATCTGTCAGCTAATAAACAACCAGTGCTGGACATAGGCCTGCCCAAAGACATCTCCACGATAGTCAGTCCTGTGCTAAATGGTGTCAGCAACGATAGAGGACCGTCTAAGCGTCGCGTCGTGTCGTTTACACCCTGTATAATTATTCTTATTATTATTTTGGCCTGTGATTTTGTTCTTTTTACCTTTTCTAAATCTGTTTGATTACAGTAATATTAAAAAGAGAGACAATTTTGATGTTTAAACGTTTGTCAACGTGATAACTAAGTGAAAAACCCAAATGCCAGCAGTCATTATTTCACGCGGACGAAGTCGCGGACAAAAGCTAGTCTTATATATAAAATTCTCGTGTCACAATGTTAGTTACCTTACTCCTCCGAAACGGCTTTACCGATTTTTACCAAATTTTATTTGCATATTCAGTAGGTCTAAGAATCGGCTGCTATATCTATTTTTCATACCCCTAAGTGATAAGGGTTGTTCACCCTTAACATGTCAGTCAAGTCAAGTCTCATTCTAAGAATCCATTGTTTGGTTATAATAATAAAATAAAACAGACTTTATCATCATCATTATCAGTCCATAAGCATCCAGTTTTGGAAATAAGCCTCACCCAACATTTTCCAGACAGCAAACAAAAACACTCTTGATACAAGAAATAAATTTGTTTTCTTTCTCGATTTTAATAGTACGGACTCCACACGCGACTCGCACTTGGCCTTTTTTGTTAGGGTTGCGTAGTCAACTAGGAACCCTTATAGTTTCGCCATGTCTGTCTGTCTGTCTGTCTGTCTGACCGTCCTCGCTTAATCTCTGACCGTTAGCACTAGAAAGCTGAAAAAAACAATGTGTCTCCGACCCCTAACTTTTGAACCATAAGTTTAAAAAATATGAAAAAAATCTGAAAAGTAGATCTTTATAAGAACTTTTTAGAAAAAATATTTTGAGCTTGATGAAAGAACAGTTTTTGTACAAAAAATTGTAAAAATAATTTCTGCGTACTTAGTATGGCCTTTTTTTAAACAAGTGGGAACACTTATTGTGACGGACGGGAAACTACGGAACTCTACATTGAGCGTGGCCCGACACGCTCTTGGCCGGATTTTTCAGATATTCAAGAGCGTATTATAAATCAAATATGGACTATTATACCAGTATAATAGCTTTGAGTACCTTATTAAACGTTCCAAGAAAGATTTGAGATACTCATTGATGTAAAACATTTTATTTATTCATGTCAACCTTTCTTTGGCAGCCATCTGGAGTATATTTGATTCTGGCGAAACTGCGTATTATTTTTCTTATTTATTATTCATTTATGCTCTCAAAAGAGGATAATGTTCCGTGATATCTTCACGGTTGTTTTTTTTAAGAGAGGTATAATAACTATATTTCGATAGATGTTGGTGATTTTAAATGGAGAATGGTCTCATTGCTACCTATATTAGAAGATCATGATATCTTGTCCTGTTTAGTTATAATCGTTTGGATTTCACATAAAAATACCGTAAAATAAGTGTTATTGAATTTAGTGTATGTTGATTTTGAATTTTGAATTTTGATTGTGTCTCGAACCACGTGTGTTTGAAGGTTTAAAAGAAAAATGTTTGAAAATAACCTTACTCTGTACCAAAATTCATGAAGATCAATTCAGTAGTTTAGCAAAATAAACCTAACTGACAGGCAGACATGTTACCTAGATTTACTTTAGCTCGGCTATGTAGGATAAACCAACTGCAGCACAGTTTCAATATTGACAAACAAGTGAAGCGTTAATTAGCGAACTGTTGGTACTTAGCAAATATACTCTATGCACTTAGCATATACTCCGTACAAGGTGAGGGCTGTGTGAAGAGGAGGGATATAAAAAGCAAAGAGTAAAAGAGTTAGGAATAGGTATTAGTTGAACGGGATTGAGAGAAAAGTTAAAGAAAATATGAGTGTAAGTGAATCCATACTAATATTATAAATGGGAAAGTGTGTCTGTCTGTCTGTCTGTCTGTCTGTATGTTTATCTTTCTTTCACGGCAAAACGGAGCGACGAATTGACGTGATTTTTTAAGTGGAGATAGTTGAAGGGATGGAGAGTAACATAGGCTACTTTTTGTCTCTTTCTAACGCGAGCGAAGCCGCGGGCAGAAGCTAGTAATCTATGAATATAAGAGCAAATTTTAATGGAGGTAACATAATTGTACAGGTTTCTGGACTAGGTAGCAAGGGACGACTCTAACTTAAGCACACAATTTTAACACAAAACATGTACTATTCTGAGATATATCATTTTTTAAGATTTACCTGGTAATATGGATTGCACTTTACTAAGATTTACATAGATAAACGATAAAGTAAGAGATAAACAGAAACAGAGAAGAAAACGCATTGCACCAACCACAAGGAACATACTACAAAAGGAGTAGGTATACCTATCTACAAATACCTAGACCTCACTCTCGTATCTTGTTATATCAATCAGCTCTAACAAGGCATGTTCGCTACATAAATTGGCTTGTTACGTTGTTATATACCTATGTATATACTACTTTATGTACATAACATAGGTTCATATGTACAGATTCTTGCACTAATGGGCACCTCTCACGCACATACGTTGTCTGAGTGTAAAGGTCGGAGTGTGTGAGGTGCCCTTTACGGAGTTTGGGCCTGGTGTCGGTTTTTGAGTAGGGATATATGTCGAAGATGAGATTATTGAGGGTAACATTATGCTTGACACTTCGTCCAAACTAGGTTATTTGATAAGAGGGTACACTATATTAAAACATCCACTATCTATTACTAGCTGTGGCACGCTGTTTTACCCGTGTAGTTTTCGTTCCCGTGGAATTTTTGGGATAAAAACTATCCTATGTCCTCTCTCTAGTTAAAGACTATCTCTGTACCAAAGTTCATTTAAATCGGGTGAGTAGTTTTGCCGAGAAAGACGGACAAACAGACACTTTCCCATTTATAATATTAGTATAGATAATTATATAAAATGACTAGCTTCTGCCCGCGGCTTCGCTCGCGTTAGAAAGAGACAAAAAGTAGCCTATGTTACTCTCCATCCCTTCAACTATCTCCACTTAAAAAATCACGTCAATCCGTCGCTCCGTTTTGCCGTGAAAGAAAGACAAACAGACAGACAGACAGGCACACTTTCCTATTTATAATATTAGTATGGATAAACTGACTGACTGTTGATATATCAACGCACAGCCGAAACCGCTGCTCCTGGACATATGAAACATGAAGGGTGTGTTCTTTGTCAAGAATAATAATAAATATCCACTAAGAAAGGATTTTTGGATATTCCCACCCTTTAACCTCTTGTATGCCGTTATTAATAAAACAATTAAAATCTATTATCTTGCGTAGATCTGCGCTTCCGGCAGTCAAAGGGGTAAAATAGGAATTGTAAGTTTCGACATAATATACAGGGTGGAAAGTTTTAATGGGCCCTGGAAGAAAACTACCTTAAAATCCTTAAAATAGATTATTTTACATACAGGAAACATTCGTTTATTTAAAAAAAAACTAAACTGCATTCAGAGATTTTCGACAGCTCGCTTACCATTGTCGGGAATCGAACCGGCTAAACTCCAAAAAAGTAACACTCTGTATTTTTATTGTATCAAACGTTAAGGAAAAAATCTCTCTAAGAAACATGGGTAGTAAAATTACAGGGAAAACCTTAAATATTAAGAATTTTATTTTAATTTAACGAAAATTTCGACGGTAAATTCGTCCTTTGATTTCAAAAGGTTAAAATTTGTGGTTTTCGCCCTAATTTAATTGATCATAATCGTTTGAAGCATTTGATCCTTGGCGGAGCGCAGTCGAGCTCGAAGGTAAAAATGATATAAGGTACTAGCCTTATATCATTTATACCTTATAGCATTAAAGATTTTTCCACCCCGGATAAAAAAAATGTGAAGGTCATAATAAATTCAAATGAAAACGGGTAAAACACTAATTAAATTCTCCCAATTTTTACTTTTTCAATAAAACTGTGGCAAAACTAAACTACATCTCATTCATGTAACAAAGGTCTGAAAGTAACAAAATCTTTGTATAGTAAATTCTGCCGCTATGAACCCATAAAAAGCCTTCAACCAATTCGTTCATTCGTATTGAAATTCCCTCGAAAATCGCAAAAGGTTTGAACGGTCTAACGGACAGAAGAACGATTTCAGACTGAATTTTCTTTGTTACGATTTGGGATTTTTGACGATATTTCGGCACATGTGAATTTACGGAGCCAGTCTATTTGAGTTTCCTTGTTAAGCCCAAATCATGTAAAAGAAAGTCGTGTTAGTTACACATTTTATAACTCAAGAATGGCAAAACCGATTTGGCTGAAAATTGGTGGGGGTAGCTTGGGACCAGGGGACGGACATAGAATACTTTTTATCTTCTTTTTTTAAGTAATCAAAAATCTGATATAACGCAGGTGATACCGCGGGGGACAGCTAGTGTTCGATAGATTCTTTTTTATTTATTTCTTGTAGAAAGTTTTACAATGGAAACAACGGTTTAAAATTCTTTATTTCTCAAATATTAAATCACTTGTGAGAAGACATCTATGCTTACATTTTAAAGAGTTTATTTTTAGGTTGGAAGCGCTAATTTCTAGCACTATTGTTACGTAATGAATAATATTTTAGTATTGGATTAGTAATGGATAGTTGTAGATCGTTTAAGTCGAAGAAGGCTACAAGAATATATCGCGCTACAACTTATATAAAACAAATCATATAATATACAAATGTGCAGTAACTGACATAGACGGTATTCTTTTAAATACTTTTACGGGTTGGTACGCAATTTAATAAACTTTTTCACAAGCAAGTATATACGGGCGACAGCTGAAAAAGGACATTTTATACGTAGTACATAATTTATTGAGATCGAACAGTCATCATTTTAAAAACGTCGTTAACAAACATGACATGTAAATTCACTTAAACAAGCACAAAAACGTATTTAGTTTCAACTTGAATTTATTTCTGCTTTAGCTCTGAAAATAATAATATATAGACGTGCAAGTATTTTCTCTTATTATTATAATATTGTTTTAGACTTAATTTTAAAGGTCCTTATGTCTTGTCTAAGGTTAAGGTGTGTCCACATTAGACGATTTGAGCACGACTGGAGAAGATTTGCTTATTGTCGTTTAGTGTGAACTGACAAGAAACAATAAATAATAAATAAATACTATAAACGATCACTGATCCTAAAAGTAATTTGTCTCTAGTACTAACGGTTTTGGCTGTGCGTTAATATAATTCATCAACAATCAGTTTACCATTTTACATCTTCTATCTCTATATATAAAAGAAAGTCGTGTTTATTACACATTTTATAACTCAAGAACGGCAGAAAGATTTGTCTGAAAATAAGAAACTAAGTAAAGGTGAGGCTACACTAGCAAGCCGAGCAATAGCCGAGCATGAATGTAATCACCCAAATTAATTGTCAATTAATTAATAACAATTAAATTAGTTTTAGTAATCTTTTTTTTTATTTTTTGTTATTAGCTGTAAGTTTTCCTAACAAAATAAAATAATATAAAATAAAATAAAGAATTCTAACGCAATGTCCTCGTGTCTCGCTGCTGTAGCATTGATTAAGGTCAGTAAACAAATCAGAAATTAGGTTAGGTTTACTTTTTTGAGAAACAACAAAGTCTTCCTTTAATGAAAAGGAGGAGAACTAGATCGTTTTGTATCTGATGAGCTACTGCAGTTATTGGTGCATGTCGCGTCAAACTTTGTTGCCATAAAATACACAATACGAGTAAACAGTAAAAAAACCGCCAGTCTCGCAACTTCTTCTACCGTATTTTTTTTAGATTAGCAGTAGTATTTAGTTACTAAGTCGTTTAATTGACTTAAAGTTTAATTGTTAATTGATTTATGGTCATTATGTAGGTCGTACCTACAATGACCATTAGTCCGTAATCCTTACGATATTTCCTTTCATCGATGTCTTTGACGTCCAAGATAAACTTAAGAAAGTACATTAGAAAAATTCACATTGGTTCAACGTTATAACTAGGAACCAATTACGAACAAATTTCTTTTGTCCATGATTAAATGATGTTCGTCCATGAGCGCATTGCGAGCTAGATGCAAATCCCTTTGTGTTTGCGGAAGAACCAACAATTGGCGGAGCGCAGTCGAGTTTGAAACAAACTGGAGGTACGCTCGTTAGAGGCTACCGTTTAAAGTGCTGTAATAATATACCTTTTCGCATTATTTACCTAACTGAGTGCAAATTTAAATCTTGTAAAATCGTACACTATTGATTGTGATGGTTTAGGTCTCTCAAGGACCATCTTTATCTTCAATTCATTTCAACATTCTAAAATTTAGGACATCATCGACAACCCATGCCTCTGAACACTTAGCGTCTTACTAATAATCGCTGCATAAAGTTATGACAGGTTTATACGTCAAAAATGTATGGTTACACAGGCTTTATTCATGACATAACTTTACACAGTGATTATTAGTAAAGGCATTAAAGTCTTTACTCCGTTGAGCATTCGTAGATCTTTGACAGTCGGCTGCCTGTAGAAGAGAAAACCAATAATTTGGTTTTTTTTTGGGGAAGTGGGAAATCATCGAATGACTTCTCCCGCCCTTCGTGCCAGACTTTTACTGACTAAAACCCACGCATGTTCCTTCGGTTGCCCTTTATGTTCCGGGGTCACGGTAGCTATTATAAACATTCCGCAACACCAATGACTTGGTTAGACAATCAGTTTGACTAAGGGGTATCGCGTTTCCAATAAACGAGTTGTGGAGATCTGATAAGTAGTCACTCCATGTTAGATACTGGTAATTTCTGCTGAATCCGGTTAGACTGGAAGCCGAGCCGAACATAGTTAGGAAAAGGCTAGGAAGACGATACTGTTAAAACGCCGGCCGAGCAATTAATTTGGGTGATTACATTCATGCTCGGCTTTTGTTTGGCTTGCTAGTGTAGCCTCACCTTTACTTAGTGTCTTATGAAATAGATGCTCGCTCCACTTCTAAAGCTGACTTAAATGGGAGAACAAATTATTGGAAAAGGCCAAGAAAGCCTTGCACTAATGGGCACCTCTCACGCACATACCTTGTCTGAGTGTAAAGGTTGGAGTGTGTGAGGTGCCCTTTACGGTGTTTGGGCCTGGTGTCGGTTTTTGAGTAGGGATATATGTCGAAGATGAGATTGTTGACAATATAATCTCGTCACTTTGGATAAACTTTAAGTTATTCGATAATTAGTAGGTACACAATAATAAAACATCTATCTAATACTTGCTGTCGCTCGTTTTACCCGCCTAGTTGCCCTTACCGTAGAATTTTTGGGATAAAAACTATTCTATGTCCTTTCTCAAGCTATGGACTATCTCCGTACCAAATTTTATTTAAATCGGGTCAGTAGTTTTGCCTTGAAAGACGAATAAACAGACAAAGGTACAGACACAAAAATTCAATAAATAAAAAAATCAAGGCATTTCTTTCACTTGTTTTATAGCAATATTCCTAGATTGTAACGGAACAAATCAATATTGAGCTTAATTTTGAGTGTACAACATCTAATAGTGAAGTAATCAGACTATTAGATACGTTTGTATGGAAATATAATCGTGCAGCGCAGCCTTAAGACTTTTCACAGCCACATATGAATTGTCAAAGAGTCGCTCGGTTAGTCAGAAAAGAAAAGTGACGCTAATTGCCACACATGTGTAATTGACACCCACACACTTTCCCATTTATTAATATTAGTATGGATGTATAAAATGGCAAACTGACTGACTGATTGACAAACTGTTGAATATATCAACGCACATCTCAAACCGCTGGTCCTAGAGACATGAGACTTGGGGTGTGTTCTTTGTGAAAAGTGTGTCTACTAAGTAAGAATTTTAAGATATTAATAGGATATGGAAGTTTCGCGGGCTATCTTATTTCATTTAAACATTAAAGCAGCGAACACACTTGATTCGAAACACAATAATAAAGACAATAGCAGTGCGACAGCCGACTCTCGGTTGGTCTTCGAAAGGTTAGTATCTCCTTATTTTCCACACCGGATGCGAAAAAAACGTCATAATATAATGCAGATGAAGTACCGGGTAAAACACTAATTAAAAACTCCCAATTTTTACTTTTGCAATAAAACTATGCTAAAACCAAACTAGTACATCATATACACATTCATACATCTCATCCATGTAGCAAAAGTCTGAAAATAACAAAAATCTTTGTATAGTAAATTCTGCCGCTATGAACCTATAGAAAGCCTTCAACCAATTCGTTCATTCGTATTGAAATTCCCTCGGAAATCGCAAAGGGCTTGAACGGTTTAACGGACAGAAGAACGATTTCAGACTGAATTCTCTTTGTTACGATTTGGGATTTTTGACGATATTTCGGCACATGTGAATTTACGGAGCCATAGTCTATTTAAGTTTCCTTGTTAAGCCCAAATCATGTAAAAGAAAGTCGTGTTAGTTACACATTTTATAACTCAAGAATGGCAGAACCGATTTAGCTGAAAAGTGGTGGGTAACTTAGGACTAGGGGACGGACATAGAATACTTTTTATCATCTTTTTTTAGTAACCAAAAATCTGATATAACGCGGGTGAAACCGCGAGGGACAGCAAGTGTTTGATAGATTCTTTTTGATTTATTTCTTGTAGAAAGTTTTACTTCTCAAATATTAGATCACTTGTCTTGTGAGAAGAAATCTGTATTTACGATTTAAATCGATAATTACCAAAATTTTTCATTATCTTTGATTTCGCGCCAGAAAATGGATTTTAGTCTGTTAAAGGAGGCGGGGTTAAATAGACCGCGTGTCGCCCTAACGTCTGGTCAAGGTGCGGGCCGATAATGCCTCGTGCCGTAGGAATGGAAACTTTGCAAAAATTGGTGCCCCAGCTAATGTGTTAAATCGAAGAAGGCCACAAGAATATATTGCGCTACAAGTTATATAAAACCAATCATATAATTTACAAATGTGCAGTGAATGACATTGACGATATTCTTTTTAATACATTTCCGGGTTGGTACGCAATTTAAAAAACTTTTTCACAAGCAAGTAAATACGGGCGACAGCTATTAAACAGATAAAAACGACAGTTTATACGTAGAACATAATTTATTGAGATCGAACAGTCATTATTTTAAAAACGTCGTTAACAACCATGACATGTAAATTCACATACATAATCACAAAAACGAATTTATTTTCAACTTTAATTTATTTCTGGTTTAGCTCTGAAAATATATAGACGTACAAGTATTTTCTCTTATTATTATAATATTGTTTTAGACTTAATTTTAAAGGTCTTTATGTCTTGTCTAAGGTTAAGGTGTGTGGACACACCTTAACTTTCTCCAGTCAGTCTCAGTTGATCTTCTCCAGTCGTGCTCAAATCGTCTAATGTGGACATTGGACGATTGGAGCACGACTGGAGAAGATCTGCTTATTGTCGTTTAGTGCGGACTTACAAGAAACTACGAACGATCACTGATCCTGAAAAAATTCTAACGCAATGTGCTCGTGTCTCGCTGCTGCTCCAGCATTGATTACAGTCTAAAGTCAGTAAACAAATCAGAAATTCCGTAAGGTTTACTTTTTTGAGAAACAAAAAGTCTTCCTTTAATGAAAATGAGGAGAACTAGATCCTTTTGTATCTGATGAGCTACTGCAGTTATTGATGCATGTCGCGTCAAACTTTAATGCCATAAAATACACAATAAACTGTAAAATAACGCCAGTCTCGCAACTTCTTCTACCGTATTTTTTTTAGATTAGCAGTAGTATTTAGTTACTAAGTCGTTTAATTGACTTAAAGTTTAATTGTTAATTGATTTATGGTCATTATGTAGGTCGTACCTACAATGACCATTAGTCCGTAATCCTTACGATATTTCCTTTCATCGATGTCTTTGACGTCCAAGATAAACTTAAGAAAGTACATTAGAAAAATTCACATTGGTTCAACGTTATAACTAGGAACCAATTACGAACAAACTTCTTTTGTTGTTTAAATGATGTTCGTCCATGAGCGCATTACAAGAGAGATGCAAATCCCTTTGTGTTTGCGGAAGAACCAACAATTGGCGAGCGCAGTCGAGTTTGAAACAAACTGGAGGTACGCTCGTTAGAGGCTACCTTTTAAAGAGCTGTAATAATATACCTTTCCGCATTATTCAACTGACTAAGAGTAAGTTAAAATCTTGTAAAAATGCACATTATTGATCATGATTGTTTTGGTCTCTTATGTGTCTTTTTTACCTTCAATTCATTTATACATTCTAAAATTTAGGAAATCACCGACAACCCTTGTCTCTGAACACTTAAAGCCTTTACTCCGTTTAGCATTAGATCTTTGGCAGTCGACTACCCGTAGAAGAGAAAACCAATAACTTGGTTTTTTTTGAGGAGTGGGAAATCGTGAAATGACTTCTCCCGTCCTTCGCGTCAGACTTTTCAGTAAAAGTCTGACGCGAAGGACGGGAGAAGTACTAAAACCCACTCATGTTCCTTCGGTTGCCCTTTATGTTCCGGGGTCACGGTAACTGTTATAAACATTCCACAACACCAACAACTTGATTAGACAATCAGTTTGACTAAGGGATATCGCGTTCCCAATAAATGAGTTGTGGAGATCTGATAAGCAGTCACTCCATGTTAAATACTGGTAATTTCTGCTGGATCCGGCACCGGGATTACGTATCTTGCAATAGCCGAGCGATTGCGATAATTTAGCAAAATTTGCTGCTCAAACGTCAATTCAAAATACGTCACGTCAAATAGCAATCTAGCGATAGTGCTGCCTCTGTGGAGCAATCAGTTAACTAAAATATGCATTTTTCGTTTGGTGGTTTCGTATTTAGTATGGTTTTTAAGAAAAGTTAAGTTCTTTTTGTTAAAGGTGATATTTAGTTAGTTCCAGCGATTGCTACTTTATCGTCATCGTAGCAATAAGTGCATTAGAAAAATCAGCGAGCGATTAGCAATCGGTTCATACTAATACGATTTTTTTTTACGATCGCGTGGTGATCGCGCTATCACTGCGCAAATATTGCTGATTGCTGTTTCATAGGTAATAACCCCGCGGGTTGACTGGAAGCCGATCCGAACATAGTTAGGAAAAGGCTAGAAAGACGACACTGTTAAAACGCCGGCCGAGCAATTAATTTGGGTGATTACATTCATCTCGGCTTTTGCTCGGCTTGCTAGTGTAGCCGCACCTTTACTTAGTGTCTTATTAAATAGATGCTCGCTTCACTCCTAAAGCTGACTTAAATGGGAGAACAAATTATTGGAAAAGGCCAAGGAAGCCTTGCATGGAGATTGACGCCGCTAAGATGATTAACGAAAAGATTTATTCAACTGTACTTCATTAAAGACAGTTTGTGTTTTTCAAATTGTAGACAATGGTGCTGATTCTCTTGTTCACAAACTTAACTAAATTTAAGTATAATGCATCTTTCTCTTTCCATTTCTTAAAGAAAAGGACAGAAGATACATTTTAGTTTAATCCTATCAAATTAGACAGCGCCGGAAGAAAATTGACGTATATTTAGACGCCATGTTTTTAAATCGTATCTAAATTATCTATGGAGTGTCTCAATTTGACAGGACCTAACAAATATTTTATCTTCTGTCCTTTTCTTAATTAAATGGAAAAAGAAAGATGCACTTAACTTAAAACGTTAGTTTGTAAATAAGAGAATCACTATTTATTTATTAAAAACACTATATTTATTTAAAACACTTGTTAATAATATAATAAATTAATCTTTATATTTCGTCATCAGCGCACAGAAAACTAGTAAATCTAGAAACGTGATAATTTTGTTGCAGTTTCTTTTTATCTCGTAGTCGTGTACTAGGAAACGACTTTTGAAGATTTAAATGTAAATCAGAGAATGTAGGTTTCTATGAAAACTAGCTTTGAATGTCGAAACCTCCACCCATTCTACCTTCCATTTCAGGATTGGAATTTCCATAGGGTTGGAAGGGTGGAGGAAGACCGAAGAAAAAAATGATGGATTGTATAAAGAATGATATGAAGGAGAAAGGAGTAAGTGATAGCATGACGGGTGACAGGTTGGTATGGAAGAAAAAGACATGTTGCGCCGACCCCAAGTAAAATGGGGGGCAGGAAGAATAATAATTGATTTATTTCTCATCACAAATAAGAAGATGAAGGATTGGAATTTCCATAAATCCTTTGGCTACAATTGTAAGTCTCCAGTACTAGTGGTTTGGGCTGTGCGGTAATATATAAATAATCAGTCAGTCAGTTTACCATTTCACAGAATTATATAGATGTCGATCGAAGCTGCAGGAAATAGCAAGTAAATAGTCAAAAGTATAATCCCAAAAGACAATTCAAAATGATAATTCCCACACAACAAACGGCTTTGCTCCTACTTTTGATGTGAAACATCTATAGCCGCACGTAAAACAAATTTCTGGCGTGGCGACGCATGCCGTGGCGACGCGTCGCCACGCTTTTTCTTTTCAATCATATTACTTTTACAAAATAATGTCGATGTTTCACATCTGCCAGGCGTCCCGTGACGGCTCACTTTTTTTTTTCAGGCTTAATATTGTGCTTCTGAAACCCTTGCCTGAGCGAGTCTAACTTCCACTTGGTTAGTTTTTTAAATTAAATTAGTTTCTAAGCCTTTTTTGTACCTTTGATATTTAAGCGTTAAAACAGAATTTATATAAAGTCGAATTACTTCTGCCAATAAAAAATCAACCATCAACATTTTTAAACGGTTTTATTTACCGTGATATTTTTTCCCTTGTTTTTCTATAAATCTTGGTTTTTTAAACTAATGAATCATTTATTATGAAACTTTGCACACATGTTAGGTTCCCATGACAATACAATATTGTAGTAAGTCAACATGGTAGCGAAGTTCTGTAGGCATGAATTCTTAACTTAAAAAAAAAGCATAAGTTTCAAGTTATTGTATACAGTTTTATTAACTAGAAAATGAAATATGGGGTAAACTTTTTTATAAGGACTGAATTATTTTAAGCTCAAATGGTATTTGTTTCAAGATTTTTTGAAAATAAGACCCGTAAATGTGGCAGGTGAAGCCGCAGGCGAAAGCTAGTAAACTATAAATTGATTCTCTAATATATTAGGACTATTCTACTTAAGAACCTTAGTACATGGTCCTTAGGTAATAGGTACACAACAACATACTATAAATACATTTCTAATTAGCCGAGTCTAAATTACGGCCCTCTACTAATTACTCGTAATAAAGTTAACACTGCGGTGCAATAATCGAATCGATTCGACTAATTGAAATCGATTGTAATAGCGATATATTGAGTGTGAACTCATTCGGGTAATTGCTGTGTCAATAAAAAAGGGAGGTGCCTAATTGGGTGAACTAACAGTGGGGTGTATGTCTGACTATATTGGTTGATTATATATACTTAGGTATGTGTGTAGTTTGTGTGTAATTCTATGTGCGTCAGGGAAGCGGTATTTTAACAGAATGATAGTCATAGTATTTTATTGGTAAGGGATTCTTACAAGTCATATTCAGGTAAAACACAATACATTATTAAACACATGTCAAATAATTGTTAGATCACACATACAAAAATGAAATCAAATCAAAAAAGAAAAAGTCACAATAAAAAGTCACAGTACAAATTACATTTCAAATTAATATATGTCAAAGTTTAAATCTTCTTAAATTCATCAAAAGAATAAAACGCTTGCTCGATAAGCCATCTTTTCAAGCGAGCTTCGAAGCTGCCTATCGTCGGGGCATCAGAAATGGCTGCTGGTAGCAGGTTGTATACTGTCGGGCCCATAACATGAGTCGTCTTGGATGATTTAGCGAGCGTTCTCGAGACCGTCGATAATTGCCCCCTGCTTCTCGTGCTATATGTATGATAGTTTATGCTCACGCCTGTTCCTAATGATCAACTTATAGCCCCTGGCGTCGCTTGGTCTCGCTGGCTTGTTTCCAAGTTGGTCTTTACATAACAACTAACATCTAAGCTCTAGATTCGCTTGTGACGTGATTGATATGGTTAGTTTCGGCTTTGAATAAGGAATATTATATTAAGCCCTCGAACACACATTTGAGAAACAATAGAAAGATAATTACAGCGCGACAGCCGGCTGTCGATTGGTCGTTGAATGTTTAATCTGAAACAGGCACATAAAATTTATAAATGTGACTAATATTTTAAATGTGTTTTTTTCTCCTTCACGCAAAAACTACAGAACGGGTTTTAATAAAACTTTACATTAAAATAGTTTATGCATCAGAATAAAACATAGCCTACATAACATCACGCTATGACTTACGAGAGCGTAGTAATAATCAAAGATATATAACATAAAGCGGGTGAGACCGCGGAATACAGTTAATATTATAAATGGGAAAGTGTGTCTGTCTGCCTGTCTGTCTGTTTGTCTTTCTTTCACGGCAAAACGGAGCGACGGATTGACGTGATTTTTTAAGTGGAGATAATTGAAGGGATGGAGAGTAACATAGGCTACTTTTTGTCTCTTTCTAACGCGAGCGAAGCCGCGGGCAGAAGCTAGTATGGACTATTTGAGTAAATATATTGTAAAAGGCCTCTTCTTCTTGACTGGCGTTTTGGTTTGGCTTTGATTTCCACCCAGGACGAATCTTTGAATGAATATTTGTTGTGTGTGGATGTAATTCAGTTAAAACTGTATTATTATAAATAATATATGCTTGAGAGTTGTCCTAAGGATATTTATCAATTAGTTTCTAACTGAGTCCAAAAGACCTTGATCAATAAGTATAGTTACTTTAGATTTCAGCTGTTAAACGCTTAAGCAACACATTTAACAATTAATTTATATATTTATTTCTCTCAGAATTATGTATTCTTCAACATTTTAACCTCCACGAACGTTCACTTTCACTTAATTTTCATCAAACTTTCTTACAAAGACATTATATAAGATTTCAACATCTTTTTAACAAAGTGGAGAGCGATGCGGGTCCCTCACGTAACTTGACGTCAGCTCATTTGAAGAGACAATCTGACGATGTGACGTGACTGATAGGAACAACTCCATTCTGTTACTTTTGACAAGTAACGGAGAGGAGCTGTGCTGAATACTAATGGGAAATTGGCTGAGGGATCTTTGTTTGTTTAAGTCAAAGTTGAAGTCAAAATATTGGAGTGATATAATTTACACACTTATGAATTATTGTTAGGCGGTGTGTCAAAAATACGCTTGTTGCTTGTTTTAACCTTTTAACGACCAAGTAACAGCCGGCTGTCGGGCTGCTAATGGCTTTCTATTGTTGTTCGTGTGTTCGAAGGTTTAAAATGTGTGTTGGTTTCTATGGAGAAGAATAAGCAGAAAACTTCAGGAACAGCCTTTTCTTTTTTTTTTTAAATCAGTGGTAAAACACCGACATCCTCTCAGGACTATATATTACTATCATCATAAACAACAACTTTTGTTCTATGACATTTTAAAAATTATCATATTTTAGTTCATTACATTTTCATACAAAATTAAAAATATTTAAATTGAACACTCTAAATGATTCGACCTCTAAAGAAGTAAAACAGTGGAAGGAAGTCCGACATTTACGCAAACAAAGCTGTGGGCGAAAGCTAGTTTTTTATAGTTACCTCAGTAACCTACATACCATAGTAAAATTCAATAACACATGCCAACTTATGGGCTTAAAAAACTGTACTATTAGATTGACATTGTATGATTAGTTTTATATTGCAACATTGATTTAGAATTATATTATTTGTTTTTTGACATTATATGATTAGTTGGACATTGTTATTAATTTGACATTATAATATCGTTTGATTATATTATTGTTTTGACATTGTATTATTCGTTTAAAGTTGTACTATTGACTTACATTGTAATATTCAATTGTCGTTTTGTATTTGTTTGACTATTAATCTGACTATTTTTCTGTCCCTTCATTTAAACTGACACATATACCCATGCACACACTCATACTTACCTACACTTTCACCCTTTGCCTTATAATGTCTGCATGCTTATTGGTTATTATAATAATTATGCATGTCTATGAGTTATGCGTATTGTAGTTTTATTTTATTTTTTTATTATTATTATTATCTTATTTTTGTTTTTCAACTATTAATTTTTTTTTCATTCTAATTTTATGTATAATTTTAATTAAATAATTTTAATTTTTGTCACTTATCACTATTGCCATAATATGTTATAACTTAGGTTTTGCTGTGCTGTGTCACACTAACTGTCAAATGCAACCTACTATTACCACTGATATCGGGCCACCAAGATACAGGCTGCGCCTAGTTTGGGGTCCACGGCTACTTCAGATTTTATTATTTCTGTACTATTTTAACTATGCCACGTGTCTTGTTTCTATGTCTGTATGTTTCCTAACTTGTGTGTGTCAATAAAATATAATTTAATAATTAATTGAGATAATACTGATAATCATTTATGTGCATGTTAATTCTTGTCTATGATTCAAATATTATTATTATATCAATTATGAGCATTTTGCATGCCGAAAGGTAAAATGTATCGGGACGACTAACATTGAACATCTTAACTGTATACCTACATTATTAGCAAATAAATGATTCTGATTCTGATTCCAACGTAAGCAACGCAGGAGCACGTGGCTATGCCTAAACAAAGTTTATAAACTGAGACGAAAATACGCGGCCGAAATACGGGCCAGCTCAACTGTAATGATTTGTTGTGAATAGCGATGGAAGAATAATACCACTGTTAGAGCTTTATTATTAGATTGTTTTGTTATGTCATTGTTTGTTGTAATAGGATTTCAGACATTTCTGTTTTGTTAGACGTTTTAGCTGTATGTCTGAGTTGTTCGGGGAAATTCATATTATTTTCAAGCAGGTTTTCTGTGTTTAAATTTATAGTTAAGCGGGATATTAACACACTTCAGATGCTTAAGCTTTGTAAAGAAGAAACTCAAAGTTACGACGGATGCGGGTCGCTCCGATCCTGACTGATCAGACTTTTGCAGGCTCTTGCCTATTCTGTATGAAGCCTTTATACAGTACTAGCTTCTGCCCGCGGCTTCGCTCGCGTTAGAAAGAGACAAAAAGTAGCCTATGTTACTCTCCATCCCTTCAACTATCTCCACTTAAAAAATCACGTCAATCCGTCGCTCCGTTTTGCCGTGAAAGAAAGACAAATAGACAGACAGATACACTTTCCCATTTATAGTATTAGTATGGATTGTAGTTATTTAGACTGATAATTGTAGTTAACTTCGTGTTGAGTACAATTAACAGTGAACGTATCCTTCGTATTTGTGAACGGACGAAAAAGATCTATATATCTAACCATACTGATATTATTGGAAAATGTGTTTATTTGTTTGGAAATCAAGTCAGTTTTGTCTTTCACGACAAAACTGACTTGATTTTATAAGTAACGATAGTTGAAGGGATGGAGAGTGACATAGGCTACTTTTGTCTCTTACTAAAGAGTGCGAAGCCGCGGGCATAAGCTAGTATTATAAAAATAGCATGGATGGTAAACTGACTGATTGTTGATATATCAAGGCAAAGCCTAAACTGCATTGCGTTAAAAAGAAAATTGGAAATTTCAACCGTACAGAGGTCAAATAAGGTCAGCGGATAAAGCTGCGGCCGAAAACTGGTAAAATATTAAAAGATGAATTAGCTTTAGGAGAAATGTCTTAGAGATATCCTTTTCTTTTAATTTTTTAAAAAACAATCTTGTCCTAATTCTGACCTAGTCACATCATAGTCTACATCTCAAGCTTGCAAACAGATAAGTTTATTGGCAGCGATACGTGGCAGCTTCCTATTGGCTCGAGAAGTGGGTCAGAGCGGCGCCGCCGGGCGCTGGCGACCTTTCAGACTCACAGGCTTCTTTAGACAAGATATTTCACTGAATTGAGATGCTTTTTACTGGGTCGCTGCGTTAAAATTTGGTCATTAGTAGGGGTTCATTTTGCGTAACAATACGGACTCCATCATCTCCCTAGCCTTTTCCCAATCGTGTTGGGGTCGGCTGCCAGCCTAACCGGATTCAGCTCGATACCGGTGTTTTACGTGGAGCGACTGCCTACCTGACCTCCACAACCCAGTAACTGGGCGACTGGTCATAGTTTCTGACTAACCAGTAACGACTGTCAAAGTTCTACGAATGACAACCGGGACCAACGGCTTTACGTACTTTCCGAGGCACGGGATGTCAGTGATGTCTAAGATAAACTTTAGAAAGTCATATGAATTGAAAAAGTCACATTGGTATTTGCCCGGATTCGAACCCACAAACTTTTACACGAGAGGCGGGCGCCTTATCCACTGGGCCATCACGACACTCCGGACAACAATACGGACTGTTGGAGTACAAATGGTAACTTAGAGTGTACATACTTACTGTAGGGCTTTTTTTTTGAGAGTGGGAAATCAGCAAATGACTTCTTTTGTCCTGGGCGGGGCGGGAGGGCGTGTCAGACTTTTGCTGACTAAAACACACTCATGTTCCTTCGGTTGCTCTTTAACATTACTGTATAACGGCTTTTGTCATGTAAAAACGTCAAAGTGTTTGTTTGTTTAAATTTCAAGATATTTTTTCACTTATGGCCGAATATTCTAACGTCATAAGACGCTCTCAAATCTGTTGCTGTCTTTGTCATTCTAAAGGGCAAAAGAAGGACAGCAACAGATTTAAAAGAGTTTTAAAATTAAATGACGTTAAGTATTCGGGGGTTAGAGTCTTAGAACATTTACAGGTTTTAAATAGTGGCCAATGCGAAGAGCAATCTCAACTGACAAATAAACACGAAGTTAAGGACAATTTGCAGTCTAAATAATTACACTACTGTTCAAACGCTTCATACAGAAAAGGCAAGAGCCCGCAATAGGTGGATTAGTCAGGATCGGAGCGACCCGCATCCGTCATAAGTTTGTGTTTCTTCTTTACAAAACTTAAGCATCTGAAGTGTTTTAATTTTCCACCTAACTAAAAGATAATAATTATACAGAAAAGCTGCTTTATAAATTGAATATTATAAATGTGAAAGTTTGTATGTGTGTTGATGATTGTTACTCCTTCACGCAAAAACTATTGAAAGGATTTTGATAAAATTTTACATTAGTGCAGACCACCAGAATAAGACAAAGGCTACATAACTTTATAATTAAATGAAACAGAAACTTTCCACCGACTTCCGAAATTTCAGTTGACTTTTTAAATTATTTAATTATAAAATTTTTTGGTTATAATGTAGCCATATTCTGTTCATTTCGTTTTGTTCTTCTAGATTCGCAATTGCTTATTGTAGCCTCAGCCTTACAGCTAAAACGACTAACAAAACAGAAATGTTGTCTAAAATCCTATTAAAACAAACAATGACATAACAAAACAATCTAATAATGGTTTCCTAAAGCTCTAACAGTGGTATTATTCTTCCATCGCTATTCACAACAAATCATTACAGTTGAGCTGGCCCGTATTTCGGCCGCGTATTTTCGTCTCAGTTTATAAACTTTGTTTAGGCATAGCCACGTGCTCCTGCTTGCTTACGTTGGCATGTTTAATTATTTGACGATGGTATGTAGAATCGACATTTAAATCTAGTGAATAGATAAAATGTTAAATACAATTATATTATATTTTGTGAATTGTTAAATATGTATGTTTAACACTTTACACTTCAAAATTATTTTTCTTATATTAACCATTTCACAGTTAGTGTACTTCTCTCAAAGGACAATTCTCTAGACATCGCAAAATAAGCATTTCTTTGTATTGAAATAGGTCTAGTATCGGTTTTATAATAAAATACCTTCTATCGTACATTCAATAAACTTGATTGGTGTTCTACATTTGCAGTGCAGATAAAAATGGAAGATATAACGACCTCGGGAAATGGAATAACTAACTAAACTAATATTTTACGGAATATTCCGTTTCCCCGTCGCTATATTTCCATTTTTATGGTCAGAAATTTAAATTGTAAAACGTAAAGCAATACATACATTTATAGCCTCACTAAAATTAAATGCCCACTGCTTTTATGGCCATAAAGTCTGAGGTACTAGCAATGCAAATAAAATAAATATCTTGGGACAACTCACACACGGCCATCTTATCCCAAACTAGGCAGATTCTGTACTATGGTGACCAGACAACAGATTTACATACTTATCCTCTGCTCTGGCCTGACAATGTGACAGCTGTCATTAATGTCAGGTATTAAACATTCAAACACACGTGATTTGAGACACAATTAGAGGTTGCAAAAATTCGATAATTTTAATTTTCGAATATTCGAATATTTTTTCAGTGCTATTCGAATTTTATTCGAATATTCGAATATTTAAGAAAAAATTATAAAACACAGAATACCAGCGTTTATTGGTTTAGGAATTATATTTTTATGCAGATAAGTAAACCTAGCACAATAATTATTTACTTATTCAACAAAATTTTAAAACAATTTTTCATGAAAATGTTAATCAAAACAATTATAATTTTTTTAAACAAATTTAAAAGTCTCTCTCTCGGTAATAATAAAAACAAAATAAATGTCTTTTTTTTTTTTGGTGAGTGGGAAATCATCAAATGACTACTCCCGTCCTGGGTGCGGCGGAGGGCGTGTCAAACTTTTACTGACTAAAACCCACTTATGTTCCTTCGATTGCCCTTTATGTTCCAGGGTCAAGGTAACTATTATAAACATTCCGCAACCCCGGCAGGCGTGGCCCTGTTGGGCCCCTTCCTGTGCTGACTCCTTCTCTTTGAGGCGCGCGTGGAACACTAACGCGCCGTCGACGCGGTCCTGGTCCCAGCCGGGCGGCGAGCTACCCATCGCTCGCCATCCGCAGAACCGCGCCTACGGTGGCCGGTAGTCGTCTTGCGACTCTCGACGTCTTCGCCTGGGTCTTAGTCCGGGGCGAGAGGCTCGTCGTTGCCTCTCGCGCGCCGCCGCTTCCTTCACTAGCATAACTGCTTCGCAGAAGGAGGCGACGGCATCCCATTCCGTCTCGCCCAAGCATGGCCTGAACCAGCGCCGGGCACGAGAGGTCACCGCCGCCGATCGCCTCTACGAGAAATAAATGTCTTTCTCTCTTGTTAATAATAAAACAAAAAGTATCACATACATACGTAAATGTGTCGTAAAAACGTTACAGTATTATTTTCATAATATGCAATATTACACTGAAAAATCAGATTCATCAATTATAATTCGGAAATAAATCAGATTTACCTATTATAACATTTTTAAACAAATTCAACTCTTCTGTTAATAATAAGAACAAAATAAACATCTCTCTCTCGCTCGTTAATAATAAAAAGAAAAACTATCACATGTCACTAAAAAATCAAATTCGTCAATATTAATTTGGAAAAAAAACAGATTTACATATTAAGTACAAAATTCTTAAATAATTTTTAAGTAATTCTCTCTCTTTAATAATAAAAACAAAATAAAAGTATCTAAAATCACTTCAAAAAAGAAAATGCACCACTTTACACATAAATAACAACGTGTTCTGTAAGTGACAAAATGGCGTCGAGTCAAGCAGTGTTGTTGTTTTTTGGTAATATTCGAATAAATATTTATTTACTATTCGAATATAAATTTGGAAAGAGTATTCGAATAATTCGAATATTCGAATATTCGATTGCAACCTCTAGACACAATAGAAAGACGACAGCCGGCTGTTGGTTGATCGTTGAAAGGTTAAACTGCTACGCCAAATTGACCCTTATGCTCACTTGTCATTTTGTTGTTTAATTTGTGGTATGGTTGTGGTTCACTCAACTAGTCTGTGGTCGATAAAACATACCATCGCATCGGCCAGATTAAGGCTTATGTAAATTATAAATAAACTAGCTCATCGCTCCGTTTTGCCGTGAAAGAAAGACAAACAGATAGACAGACAGACACACTTTCCCATTTATAATATTAGTATGGATTATACCCAGACACAGAATTAACAATCATGCACATCACATAAAGATTTGTCCAAGATAGCAATCGAACCCACAATCTCCATCTTAGCAGTCGGGGTCCCACTGACTAAACCAACCCCCAATGAAATATTTACAGCGAAAATCTAACAAAATTCTTTCTTTTGTTTCAGCGTCCAAAAAACAACGACTCAACATTAAAAGTCCATTATTAACCAGTGTAAAGTGAAACAAAAATAATGTGCGACACAATCGTTCGGTCCTCTGTCCCAGAAGCGCGCTCGGTTACTTTCGGCTGTTTCCGTGACAGCTGTCAATGAGATTCCAAGATGGCCGAGAAGGTCAGCTGATCGGAAAGTCGCCCGCGCCGGCCTCGCAGCAAGGGGCGAATTAAGCGCATCATGGTAAGTTAAAAGATAATGGTGCCAATTTCCTTGTTCACAAACTACTTAGACTAAATTTAAGTTCGGTGCTCTCTTTCTTTTCGTTTCAAAAAGAAAAGGACAGAAGATGAAATAGTTAAGTCCTGTCAAATTTAGACACTTCATAAATAATTTAGACGCGATTAAAAACTGCATATTGACTAAAAATACGCCAATTTTCTTCAGGTGCTAATTTGATAGGACTATGTATCATTCGTCCTTTTCTTAACGAAATGAAAAGAGATGCAGTTAACTTAAAATTAGGTTAGTTTGTGAACAAGAGAATCATCACCAGTTTATTACGAGTAATAATTATGAGTCTACAAGAGCTTGGTCTTACTTCAACACCAATTTCAAATTTCTTTTAAAGTTTTCTGTTCTATAATCCGAAGTATAAAAAGAAACAAGTTTTGTTGCTGTAGTGTATGATAGTCCAATTGATAACAATATATTGACATCCCACTATAATCCACGGTACACAGAAGAACCAAAAAAAAAACTAAACATAGACAAAACCGCAGGAGACAGCGACTAGTACATTATATTAATTGTCACCGATGATATCCAACGGCGCCACTATCCCATATATTGAGAGAAGTACTTACATAAGTACCTTGACCTAGTTTTTCCTAGAAAAACTTCGAGTGGCCAAAGATTTCTCGGATGTCTCCTGATGTCAAAGTTATAAGTAGCTTATGACCAAACTGTGTGTTAAGCAAAAGATTAAAAGTAACTCAGAGCTGAAAGAATTTAGGCTTTTAGTTGGAACTTTAAGACGCTTTAGTTAGAAAATAGTGCGGATTCTCTTGTTCACAATCTTAACTAAACTCAAATTAATTGCATTCTTCTCTTTCCATTTCTTAAAAAAAGGACAGATGATACATATTCGTTTAGTCCTGTCAAATTAGACAACGCCTGAAGAAAATCGGCGTATTTTTAGTGTCGCCATGTTTTTAATCGCGACCAAATTATCTATGGAGTGTCTAAATTTGACAGGACTAAACGATTATATGTCTTCTGTCCTTTTCTTTAAGAAATGGAAAGAGAAAGATGCATTTACCTTACTTTAGATAAGTTTGTGAATAAGAGAATCGGCACCAATATGTTGTTAAATGATGTAACAGAAAAAGTACTAATTAAGTCTCTCAGAAGAATCAACTTTTGTAGTAAAAATGAATCTTCTAGAGCGAAAATTTGAAGTGTTTTTTCCTAGGGTTACCAAGTTTTTGAAGAGCGAGAGAAGGATGAGTTCATCTTTAAATTATTTTGAGTTTTGGTCGGGGATACCATTAAAAAAAATGGATTATGAATTCATGACAGTGGGTTAGTAAAGTAGTGTTATTAAAGTAAAAATTGCGTAAAATTTTATCGTACTTCATGATATATGTATATGACTAGCTGGCTCCCACGACTTTACCCACATAATGATTAATGTTAGGTCTTTTAATACTGCTCTGCTCTCGTGTAACATAGCATGATCATGTTATTAACATACAAATATGAAAATCGGTCCTGTACCTAGTTTTTGAGTTATCGACAAAATAATCAAATATTTCCTTATTTATAATATTACTTTAGAAAACGTACACTTGCATTAAATATATTACAATCTCTGTTTTAAACTACGCTTGGAAACCTTAGTTTATCCGAGGAAGCAAGCTGCAACTAGGTATTATTTCCCCGGGGATGCCTTCTATTTGAGCTGCCAAATAATCTCGTAGCTGCCTTGTTTTCATTCATATTATAACATGAACCAATCGCTTTTGTGGAAGAAGCTCTCATAAGTTTGTTTTTGGGATTTTATCTGGCCAGAGTATATTACCTGTGTGCAGGTAATAATCAGGGGGCATGCTCATATCCTGCTTTTTTGACTAGGTTGGTTTCAGGAAAATATATTAAATGTTACATCAAACAAAGTATTGTATTTGAAAAGGTGTGTAATTTGAAATACGACTATTTTACTATAGGAAAACTCAATTCAATTTGACTAAACACGTTAACGTTAACGTAACACGGTACACGGTAACGTTTAGTAAAATTTAAAATTAAGAACTCTTTAAATATTAAATCTGAGTCCGAGATAAATTAATTTAATGTAGCTTCTCCTCTCTATCGAACTTCAAGTCTTCAACTAGAACGTTTGTGCGACAGTGACAAGAATATTACTTAGTGTGCTGAGTAACGTTATTTATCTCGATCTATGATAAGCATGCAAACGTTCCTAAGAATTAATAGATCTGCTTCTCTGACGAAGCTCTTAACCTTCCTCTTTGTCTCCACAGCAGGTGTTCGGCGAATGGGCACAGGTGGAAGTGGTGGAGCTGGTGAATGATGGCTCGGGGCTCGCGTTCGGGATCGTGGGGGGGCGCTCCTCCGGCGTCGTGGTCAAGAGCGTGTTACCCGGAGGCGTGGCGGATAGGGTAAGTGCCATATTACTTCTCATCAAATTTATGGAATTTTAGACCATTTACAGGCACTTATGAATTGTCAACTTCAACTTTTATATAATTATGGCAATCCACCGAATTTCGGTGATTTCTGCCAATGTCCAGTTTGATTAGGTAATAATATTTTAGTGACAATTGTACTGTTAGTATGGAGATCATACACGTGTTCTTATAACCAAGAACACGAGATGACTCCATGAATTGTCTAATGGCGAGATTAATAGACGTTACAAAGCTCTGACTTTGGCTTAGCCATCAACTTCAACTTTTATATAATTTATGGCAATCCACCGAATTTTCGGTGATTTCTGCCAATGTCCAGTTTAATTAATAATATTTTTTTTTAGTGACAATTGTACGGTTATTAAATTATAGTATGGAGATCATACACGTGTTCTTATAACCAAGAACACGAGATGACTCCATGAATTGTCTAATGGCGAGATTAATAGACGTTACAAAGCTCTGACTTTGGCTTAGCCATGTTCCCGTCTCTATCGTACACTTGACGTTTGGCAGTTGTGTAACAGTGACAGGTATAGTGTTAAGCCAAAGTTTGTGCTTAGTAGCGTCTATTTGTCTAGCCATTAGACAATTCATAAGTGCCTGAATATTAACTTTTGACGAGGCAGGTGTTGCATATCTTAGAAATGAGGTTACTTGATGATACTGTCCGTACATTCCGGTATTTCACACCATAATCAATTGACGCACTTTTTATGAGCTGTTAAAACGCCGTTCTCTCATAGATTTTGTGTGGCAATGTCACCTTATGACGTCATTAAGTAAGCAACTCAATTGACTAGTTATTGTTTTCGAACTAACCAAAATCCAAATTCCAATTTTAGATATTCTATTTAATTATATTCAATTTTAAATTGATAATATCCCGGATTTTTAGACTTAAAATTACACAAGCTCTGACTAAATGGCCAAGGGTGAGTTGTACAAAGAAATATTTATTTGTTTATTTGCATAAAGCATTGGAAGTGACTCAAAAGTTACTTGGAAATACTAGCTCAAATGTTATAAAAATTTAAGAAAGTAGATAAATCAAGAAAATGCTAAATATTAATCTTTGGCAAAGCTATTCCAATGTGATGCCAGCTAAACGTCGACTTTAAAATCTTGTCCTAATTCATCACGTAACGTATTCCACAGAGTACAATGGGGTTTTCAATTTAAATTCAAGATGGCGGCCGTCTGCAATAATTTGTCTTGTCTTAGTCCGATGTCATATGCCAGATATTAGATTTGTAATTAAACACACGATATTGCTTGATACTTGATCGATTTATCAGACGGCTTTGTGACCTGTTAAGAATTGTTCCACTATCCGACCTTCGTATCCGTATTATACTTTAAACTTTCGCGTTGCATATTTATACTTTACTGTTATTCGGGATAAAAGGTGAACGCAGACTTGGCCGCACCGCACGCGCCGCAGTCCCCGCAGCCATCGCATTTTCTTTGTTGTCGTTTGAGGGTCTGCGGCAACTGCGACGCGGGTAGGTGTGCGAGGTGGCATAGATCTTCATATAAAGAATTCGAATGCGAAGACTGCGGCGCGTGCGGTGCGGCCAAGTCTGCGTTCACCTTAAACGCGCACGTACATTTTTATTAGTTTTTTGCTTGACGTTTCGACAGGGTTACACCTGCCATGGTCACAAGCAGACACTAAACGTGAAGCAAAAAACAAATAAAATGGTACGTGCGCGTTGAATCCCGAATAACAGTGAAGTACTTCGTATCCTTATTTATTTGTTGTTAGAGTATTCTGTCTTCTTTGCCAGATGTATTAGGTTGTATTTGTATTTGTATTGCACGATTTCGTCAGTAGCCTAGCGGTCAAAACGAATACAAGCTCAGTATTTTACGATGTGGTGAATCTCAGTACTTCCTTAATAGTTATTAACTTTTGAACAATATAATTATTATGTTTTTTTTTAATTTCTTGAATTTGTTTCTTAAAGTCTTGATTAAAGACACGTCTTTGTTTGTCACTTTTTTCAAACTCGATCGATGTAAGAGCATATTAAAACTATGCTGAGTTCGTTAAAATATTATACTAATGGTAATGGTAAAAAGGTCTATAGATAATCATTTCTTTTTTGTATCAACCTCGATAAGTGCTATAGACAATCTGGCTGGTTTACCCATGTTCAACCTTATTTCATTGCATTATGATCTCTTTTTCACGAGTTCGTCCTCGTGAATGACAGATATACCGTACATTCATTATTAATTTAATTTTTTTTAAAAGAGTGTCCGTGGAGTTTCTTTCCTGTTCTTCTCCATAGAGATCTACGTTTTGGAACAGGCAATTAGCGTCACTTTTCTTTTCTAACTAACCGACCGACTCTTTTGACAATTCATAAGTACCTGTAAATGGTCTAAGTGAAATAAATGCTTTGAATTTTGAATTAGCAAATTTAACAGTATTCTATGTCCTTTCCTCGTTTAAGCTTACACCGTGACAAATTCGATAAAAATCCATGTTCAGTGAAAACGTATATTCTTCAGCTATCATAAATAGAAAAGTAACATTCAAGAGACCGATTTCATGCCTCAAACTCAAAAATCACAAAACAGCACAAAAGCACTGCTTGCAGAATTTCACGCCTCGTCGAGTATCCTAGATTAATATGGTAATCGCGTCAACGGGCCGTGGCGTGCATTTCAATGAGACGCGTTGCATTTTTGAGAGTTTTACTGAAAACTTTGGTATTGGTAAGTCTAAAGGCCTACGCAGACCGGCATGGCAAGGGATTTTGCCGTGAGTCAGAGCACACTGGCCGCTTAGATACCGCGGCATTCCAGCACTTTGCAACGGCATGCCACGGCGTGGCGCGCCACTACAAAGCACGCCTCAGCAACTCCTTCTGCCTGATACACTTTTAGTCTTCAGTTTTTAAATAAGCCGCCGCCGGAGTCCGTGGCATGCTGTTGCCTACCGCAGAATGCCACGGCATCCCGCCACGGGAGCCTGTGGCGCGTCTTTTAATGCCGTGCGATGAAATCCCTTTCAATGCCACGGCATCATTTTCAGCATAGCAATTTATGTCGAATTTCTGTAACAGTACGGTTGAATGTCCATTAGTAAAAATTTAAATCCCTTGCCATGCCGTCCCGGCCTGCGTAGGCCCGAATGGAGAGATAAATAGATCTAAGCACGTACCTTGGCTAAGCTGCGTTCCGTCTCTATCGTACACTTGACGTTTGGCAGTTGTGTAACAGTGACAGATATAGTGTTAACCTAAAGTCAGTACTTAGTAACGCATATATCTCGTGTTCTTGGATATAAGAACACGTGTATGATCTCCATACTATAATTTAATAACCGTACAATTGTCATTTAACCTGAAATATTATTTTCAAACCGGACATTGGCAGAAATCACCGAAAATTCGGTGGATTGCCATAATATATATAAAAGTTGAAGTTGAAGTTATCTCGCCATAACTGCGTTGTGGATGTTCCAAGTAAAAGAGGCGTAGCTGTGTTACCGTACGATTTAGGCTTCAAAAAAGCCACACTAACGCACACGTAATCGGTCATTTCTAGTTTCAGTATTACAAGAATTAGTATTAGTAGTACATTTCGAGAATTGGTCATTTATGGACTCTGTAGTTATTTTATGAATGAATTAGTCAATACGCGACTAAAACACTTAAGTATAGAAGTAGCAACTACTTGCTGTTCCCCCACCCTTGATTACTTAAATTACTACCCCGCTACCGTAGGTTATATAGCTTACTAGCTTCTGCCCGCGGCTTCGCTCGCGTTAGAAAGAGACAAAAAGTAGCCTATGTTACTCTCCATCCCTTCAACTATCCACTTAAAAATCACGTCAATTCGTCGCTCCGTTTTGCCGTGAAAGAAAGAAAAACAGACAGACAGACAGACAGACACACTTTCCCATTTATAATATGTATTAGTATGGATAGTATTCCTCTATAAATCGGAAATCTGATACAAGAAGGATTGTTTAAATTTGGACCGGTAGTTTTCGAGTTTAGCGCATTCATCTAAACAAACTCTTAAACTTTACAAAAGTATAGATTACAATGATTAAACGTCATGGAGTATTACGTGATATAGGGGTTTCCTTAATGATAAAGCTTTTGTGTGTTATTCGTTGTTCTGAAAACAAGCAATGAATTCCGTCAATGACGTTGAAAGATAATATAAATTGTCAGTGCGTCCATTTTCACACCACACTGAATTCCAAAGCAAGAATTGCAAACTTTGTTAGCCCATAGATCTGGTATCCCATAAATTAAAATGTTGCTATTTCTATTCGTTAATTTATATAGTTCTAAAGAATTAATGTACACACAGTCCGACCTTGCGTTTACTTCGATTTTTTGGTTAATATTACAGTGGTGCCGATTCTCTTGTGTACAAACTAACGTAAATTTAAGTTTAGTGCACTCTCTCTTTAAATTTACGTTAGTTTGTGCACCAGAGAATCGGCACCAGTATTTCCTTTGTGAAAATTTACAGAAATATCAGGGCTTTTTTTAATCTCTATAAACAACATAATGGCATGTAATGCTCAACACAAATAATAATATGATTAACTACGTGCATATTATGATAAACTTGAGCAAATATGAGATTAGATAGCAGACAAGTTAATCAAGCTTTCGAGTATCTAGTTAATACATCATTTAGCACTTTAATGATAATGTTTTTACTTGCTACGTTAGTCTCATGACTCTTAAACGTGGAGTCCTAAGTTTGGTTCCCTGTTTGGATTAGTATTGAGTTTTTCCATTGATAGATATCGTTCCAAAGGGACGATAATGTTGCGGAATGTTTATAATAGTTACCGTGACCCCGGAACATAAAGGGCAACCGAAGGAACATGAGTGGGTTTTAGTCAGTAGAAGTCTGACACGCCCTCCCGCCGCTACGACGGGAGAAGTCATTTGATGATTTCCCACTCCACAAAAAAAAGAGACGATAATTCTTGAGTTTGTTTCGGCATTTCTTCTCAGAGGTAGTTGGCTAGGAAATGCCGAATCTATCTAGTTTTAAAAAATATGACATGAAAAAGTGATTTATATCCTACTAGCATAATAAACAATTTCATTTCATTTGAATGAATTTACGCGATTTAAAACAGAAGTTAATTCCAAATTTCAAATTTTTATATAGATGAAAACACTGTTTTATGTGATACGAGGTACATATTAATGGAGGCTATTCAGGATTCAATTCTCATTCCAAATATGTAAAAAACAGATCTTAATTTTTTACCAAATACCTCATAAAATATTAGTTAGTTGTCACGGTACATTATTTGCCCATGACTGGACCTAAGAATAAGCGAAAGATATAGGAAATCGAAAATAGAAACCAGGAATCCAGCTCAGTCACATATATTATCAGGCTGACTAAAATCAACAAGCGAAGACAATCTGAAATAAAAAACAGCAATTATTACTCTAGCGACAATACAACTAACTTAAAAAATCACTTTTCCACGCTAAAAGTTTCAACTCAACGTACTTACACTCCCCCATACAATATTAGTTATGACCCCCCATTCCCCATACACGGTTAGTTACAACCTCCCGTTCCCCACGTTTAACATAATCGTCCCACTTTATAAGTTAACTCTCTCATGTTACTGAATAGGTCACTTGGGGTCCTATGTTATATAGAGAAGGGTATGCGCTTAAAACTCGAGTGTTTTTCTTTTTAAACGGTTTTATTGAGCCTGGACCCCTTATTTTTCCACACTTGTATTACAAACAGGAAAAACTTTACAAACCTTGTTAAGTTTGTTTGGTTTGATGATTCTCGTTCAAAGCGATAATTTGTGAAAGGCGGAAAATAAAATTTACATTAAAACCAACTTTATTTTTTTATTAAACGTCTAACGTTTTCGGTATACGATTTTTATTTAAATGACTTTTAAATTATTGCCGGGATGAACTAAAAGGTTACAAGAAACCTTAAAAGATTTTTCCTATTTTTAACCGACTTCTAAAAAAAGGAGGAGGTTCTCAATTCGAATGTTTGTATGTTTTTTTTTTTTTTTATGTTTGTTCGCGCATTTCTCCGTCGTTTGCCAACCGATTTGAACAATTCTTTTTTTGTTTGAAAGGGTAGACTTCCCAAATGGTCCCATTGTCATCGGGTCCAGGATCTGATGATGGTATCATGCTGAAATCGAGGGAACTCCTCAATTTTTATAGAAAAACGTACATTTTTTTTAAAGTTACTCTAAAACGTAGTTGGGACTCTAACTAAAAAGGAAAAAAATAAAAAACTTTTTCCAAAAAAAAGATAACCGACTTCAAAAACTAAAAACTCAAAAATAACTTTTTCGGAAGTCGGTGGCAAAGCAACACAATTCGACCGGCAGAAGAGAAGCCACCGACTTCCAAAAAAGTTATTTTTGAGTTTTTAGTTTTTGAAGTCGGTTATCTTTTTTTTGGAAAAAGTTTTTTTTACTATTAAATATTCTTATGCATACATATTTGTAGGTGACCATAAAATAAACAAAGTAAAAATGACAATCAGTTTTCAACTCAAGTAGACTTAATTACTTGACTAAATTCACTTTTATACATATAAATCATTGACTAAATTCCAGATATTAATTACAAACCCATAAGTCGCATTTCTATTGAAACGGAACCCAATCACTTATCATAACAATAGACCTGGCTATCCAATAGTTACCATCATCACAAAAGGCTAAGATCAATCGACGATTCAATACCTCCTCCCTCAACGCATACATAATAGCCTCTATACCCCACCTATCCTATCTGGTATATAATAACCTCTATACCGCACAAGTTTAGAAATGTAATCAACTGAAACCCTCCTGGTTTTCATCAGTATACACAAAGCTAGCTGAACACAGAGATATGATATAATAGTATTGCTATATTCTACTGTTTTTCATTTGTTTTGAACGCTAATGTGTTGGAAAATAGCCTTTAAGGTGGCCATTGACCGTCATTTTGGCGCGTCATGTCAGTTGAACTGACGTCCATCCAAAGGACATGTTTCATTTTTATATGGAGCTCCGGCCATAACATGTACATTTCAGTGAAGCTGAGAAACTTACCCCTGAACCCAATAAAGTAACATATTTTTCATAATATCAAATGGTTTTATGCACAAAATTAAAATTAAAAATGTTTGACGTTTGTCCTAAGAGTTGTGATGACACCCATGACAGTCATTTCGTTCGGAAAAACTTTTCAGAAAAGTAAATTAAATAGTTTTTAACGATGGAATGGTCTCATTTAATTATAATTAGTTGGAAATATTTGTATGATAATAATAATTATTTATTTTTAATAATACAAAAACACAAACCTTTTATATTTATCATCTATGTATGTATTGTATACACGTCTTGTATTGATAAGACATGGTTTCAGAACGAATGCGAAGTGCAAGATAAGAGACGCCTTGTTGAATAAATATGGCAATAATTGAAAAACTTTATTAAAAACGTATTTTTCTCTGTTTTTCCTTAAATATACATCTGGTGGCCGAAAATGAAACATCTCCTTTGATCGTGAGTGTCGAATCGCCATGCCAGAGTTGGTTGGCAGCCTAAAACATTTGGAGTGACGCCACAGTTTTAGGACTAGACTGACGCGCCAAAATGACCGTCAATAGCCACGTTTAGAAAGTCATTTTTTTGACTGACTGATTTCTGTTTAATTAACCTTTTTAACTCGTGGTCACAAGCCTGACTTCTTAGAGTGAGGGTTTTTTTTTGGGGAGTGGGAAATCATCAAATGACTGCTCCCGTCCTGGGTGCGGCGGGAGGGCGTGCCAGACTTTTACTGACTAAAACACACTCATGTTCCTTCGGTTGCCCTTTATGTTCGGGGTCACGGTAACTATTATAAACATTCCGCAACCCCGGCAGAAGCAACTGCCTATCAGTTACCCAGTTATTGGGCGACACGATACCCCTTGGTGAGACTAGTCAGACTATCTGACTTCTGATTACTTGTAAAGAATGTCAAGGGTTGTCTAGGAAGCGTTCGGGAAGTTACGTCATATCTTCTCGTCCACAATACCGCAAAGTCTCAAGACAAAAGTCTTTGACCAGTGTGTGTTGCCAGTGATGACTTACGAAACAGAGACGTGGTCACTCACAGTGCGCCTCATAAGCACACCGACGGGAGCAGTAATTTGATAATTTCCTACTCTTCCCCCCCAAAAAAGGCAGTCGCTTCATGTAAAACACGGGTATCCCGCCGCTGTAACCGGTTAGCCTTGATGGCGTGGCGACCCAACACAGATAAGTAAGGGCTAGGGAGACCATCGCCACACGGCTATCTATCGTCGCAACATAGTGAGAAAACGTCCCTAAAATGAGGCAAAATATATTCCTCTCACGGCTCTTTTGAAAGCCCATTGGATATACATTAAAACGGTTTGAAAAAATACTCGTAAAAAGGGACAGATATAGATCACTTTGGTAAACTTTATAATGAGTAAAAGAGATATAAAGATGTTTATAAAGACCGTTAAACAGAACATTAAGTGTTCTTAACGCTGGCTTTTACAGACGGTGATAAAATGTGTTTTTTTAGATTTGTTTTCTTTTAGCTGTTATCTGAAGGAAAACGGACGGCTTTTTGTTGATCCGTCGTTTAAGAAGTTTGTAGCTTATCTTAATTAATCGATGTTAATTGTTGTGTTGATTGTCTTTTGCCGAGAATTTCATGTAAATAACTACTTTATATATTTTACAACTGCTATAGTGAAATTAAATCATTATAAATTATCACAAAGTCTCGGATAAAGATATTTAAGTCTAAATTCGTCAGGGTCAGTTAAGTTCTTTATCACAGCTCTATTCTATCATAACAACCTTCCTAGACAATAAAATAAAATAAATATCCTGGGACAACTCACACACAGTCATCTGGTCCCAAATTAAGAAGAGCTTGTACTATGGTAACCAGACAACTGATATACACACTTATAAAATTTATAAATATATAATAACACCCAGCCAAAGAGCAAGTAATCATGCTCATCACACAAAGTTTGTCCATCGTGAAAACAATATCAGCTGTTAGATAGGCAAACATAAATATACTGAACAGCTTTTTTTTTGCGATTTCAGGTTTATTCCCACAGTAAAAGTTGTTGGTTATCATGAGCACAATCACGTGTTAAAGTATCGTACACTAATTACTAGTCACCCTATATTACTACAGATACTGGAAGGGGCCCAACAGGGCCAACGCCTGCCGGGGTCGCGGAATGTTTATAATAGTTACCGTTACCGTGGAACATAAAGGGCAATCGAAGGAACATGAGTGGGTTTTAGTCAGTAAGAGTATGACACGCCCTCCCGCCGCACCCAGGACGGGAGCAGTCATTAGATGATTTCCCACTCACAAAAAAAAATATTGCTACAGATTCAATCGTCCAAAACATAGCCATAACGCACTAGAAACTTGTAACCCAATCAATTTAAGCCTGTATCATAGTTCACTCGAAATTAATCAATTCACCCTCCACCCTAACTTTGAATGGCTGTAATAACACCGCATTACAACCACAAACTGTTTCAAAGTTCATATACCCTAAAATCTTAGTAAACTTCCTCTCGATGGTAATCTGAAACTGAAGTTTGTGTTAACAACAGGTTTCAAGTGAAACATTAACTAGTTTGGGGTCTATTAGCTGTTGACGATCTGATGGTGGAAATTGAGATGGTGAATAAAGTTATTTATAATTGTCCTGGTAAATGCAGACAATAGCTTACAATAACACTGCGTCTTATAACAAACAAAAAAATGCCTAGAAGTAGGTGTACTTTACAGGCTCTCTCTCTGAAGGGTTTATAAAACATCATTAAAGCCATCATCATCGCTGGAAAACTGCAATAGCAACAGAACAATATAATTGAAACTCACGCCCAATATCGACAACGAAAACGAACGATCCAATCTAATTATGGGAACTCGTAAATTTGTTGGCGAATTACGTCAGGCAGCGCTCGAACTCCAACCGTTAGAATTGACAGACCATTCAACATGCAAACTGGATTACTAAAAAAGTTCAGGAGCTCCATTTTGGTGATAGTGCGAAATTTTTTTGTGATGCCGTCGCCTATTTGAAAGCGAATCTATTTACTGTTTTTTCCTCTTAACTAGATGATAAGTGCCAAGTTGATAATGATGAGAACCTTAAGAAATTAGGGACCAGAATAGATAAGATGAGAAATGCGTATAATGGACAAGATTTGAGTATATAGGGAGTTTGAGTGGCTTTAAGCCTTTAGACACACGTGATTCGAGACACAATACAAAGACAATAGCAGCGTGACAGCCGGCTGTCACTTGGTCATTCAAAGGTTAACATCAGAAAGGTTAAAAAGCAATCGTCTGTCTTGGTATGAGCATGTAAAGAAAAGAGATGGAACACATGTGACTAAAAGTTCTGAATATGAATCTAGAGGAATGGTGGACTCTCCTTTAAGAAGGCAAAATAAAAGAAGAATTGTATGAAGAAAGATATGAAGGAGAAGGAAGGCTGTAATAGCAAGACCGGTGATATAAAAAAATAGAAGAAGAAATCGTATTCTGTAGGACCTCATTGAGTTTAATTCGTAAGCTTATATCAACAATGAAAAGGAACATCATTATCTAAGTCTTAGTACCAGTATTCTTTATTCCTTTCACTGATCTTAAATAAATGATCTATACTTTTAAGAACTTACTACAGTCACCAAAAATACAAAAGTCCATAAGACTTCATTTCAGTTTAAGTAGAAGGCGTTAGCTCCCTTATGCCAGAAGTTTTGGCAATATGCCAGGATAACGTCAAAAAAAATTATAAAGCACACACCGAAATATTAATTTGTAAAACATCCACTAACTTTAACTTAAATAACAATTAAAAATTCCAACGAGACACGGATAAAAACGAAATGAAATAAACGAATATGAAGCTTAAACGCCATTCATCTAATATTTGACTTCCCAATTGGGATTTTTCGGAACAGACATGCATTAACAATGCAACGAGGACTGTTGGCTCGATTACCATTTTAATTTGAAATGCTACGAAACGTACAACTTTTGTTTATGTTCCACAAAGCTTGGAATTGCATTCGAAGGATATCATCGTAATAATATCAAAGTGACGTACTTAACTATCTTCTTATAAATATATATAAATCAAAGGTGACTGACTGGCTGACATAGTGATCTATCAACAGCCCAAACCACTGGACGGATCGGGCTGAAATTTGGCATGCAGGTAGATGTTATGACGTAGGCATCCGCTAAGAAAGGATTTTTGGATTTTTGAAAAAATAGGGCTGTCCGGGCTATATATAATCTCCGCAGCCGCGAATCTCTAAGGGATTTGTTTAAAAGTATTAACATCATGACGGTACCTTGTCAATATATATACGAAAACATTATGTACGTTCGAAAAAATCTTCATCTTCTTAGTAAAATAAGTGACAGGCATAATTTTATTACCAGAAATAAGAACAAATTGGATCAACCAAGTTTTAGATTGTCAAAAGTCTAAAATAAACTGACTGATTGACTGACTGTTGAAATATAAACTTACGTCCCTAACCGCTACTCTTAGAGACATGAAACTTGGAGGGTGTATTCTTTGTTAAGAGTAGGTATGCACTAAGAAAGGATTTTTGGAAATTTGACCTCTTAAGGAATGAAATAGGAGATGGAAGATCGACATCTACGCGGGCAACGCCGAGGGCGAAAGCTATAGTAATTAATATAAGTCTAAAATCACCAATCTACCACACGTTGTGATTAATGCTGGTGCCTTCTCTGTATGAGAAGAGGCCTTTGCCTGGAGTGGGATAGTATGGTATATGGTATTAAAAAAATGGTCACAGAGAAAGGTACCAAATATATAGATACCGGTATAATTAGCTCTTAAGAGGCAATTATAGAGGGTAATTTGATATTAAGAGCTGCTTCCAACATTTCTGTCTTACAAAATGTATAGAGCTCTGATTTTCTTGTTGAATTATCAAAAGACATACAATAAAATCCATTGTAAGGCTTGTACGTTTATCAGCCTCTGAAATTTGATCGGTCTAGTCCAGTGGTTCCCAAACTTATTTTGTCTACTGCCCACTTTGAGAATAAACTTTTTTTTAGCGCCCCCATTTTTTTACCTATATAAAAACCACTATAACTGCAAATTAAATTAATTAATTATTGTGACCTATATATGTATATTAATGGAGAATTGTAAACGAAACTTTTACTACAACTCGCAACTTGATACCTGAGCGCAGTAGGTAACATACAACGGCGCTTAGAATTATTACTCAAAGGAATTTTTCGGATAATATCTGCGGCCGGTTTATGAAGCACAGAAGTTATTATTTCATTTATTGCTGGCAATATTAACTCTTCTCCGATGTTATGTGGTTTGCCTTTTTGAGCAATTAACAAAGAGATATTGTACGAAGCTCGAAGTCCGTTGTCATCTTGCTTAGCACCCGCCGACAATAGTTTTGCTACACTTGGCTGAGTATTATGATTCTTCTCTAGGTCATTAGTATTATGATTCTTCTATAGGCATTTTATTCAAATGATCTTGCAGTCTTGAAGGCTTCATTGCTTCATTAGAAAATGTTTTAGACATAGAAGACACAAAGGCGACGATAGGTTTGTGGGATTTTAAATGAATCCGAATTTAATTATGCTTAAGCAGCACGCACCGACAGGAATAAAACAAACATGCATAAACTCGGTTATCTCATTCGACGCTCAATCGTACTCAACAAGTCTGAACAACTATTCAATGAACCAGCCGACTGATACAGGAATGCATAATTCGGGTTATTTTACAAAAACTTGTTAAAACATGATAGATATCTACGAGTACTAATAAAAGTGTGTCTGTTGCCTTTTTATTTGTTTGTGTCTACTTTCAATACAAAAAGGAGCGACCGATTGACATGAAAATGAAATAAAATAGGACAGATATATGAACTACGCGGAGACAAATAAAGAACTGAGTTTGAGCAATCTTTTAATTCATATTAGTTGACGTTTACAAGTTGTTGTTGAGAGTCGAGAGCTCATGCAGTCGTTGTCTAAGAGGCCTCCTAGCTAAATAAAATTACAAATCACCCCCCCCCCCCCCCCTTCCCCCGCCTCTACACAATGCCCCCATTTTCTTTCTGAGTCTCTTACCGCCCCCCTTGAGACCTGCAGCGCCCACAAGGGGGCGATATCGCCCACTTTGGGAAAGACTGGTCTAGTCGAATCAGGGTTTTAGTCTTTATTAAAATACATATAATATTTTTTACCTTGACCTTACAAATTTAGGTAAAAAATATAATTATTAGTACTATAGTTTGTCTTTTTTTTTAACAAAAGAGTACTAAAAAGGTTGTCCGGTTTTTTTTTGGTCCACATAATCAGCATAAGTGTTATTATTGGTGTTAAAAGTGTTGGCTCCGCCTCGACTAATTTCCCATCTCTCTCTGTCAATACCGGAAATGTAAAAGAGATATACTCAGTACTCGGTGGTAAAAAAAAGTAGACTATAAGCCCATTGTTTTATCGTCAGCAATATTATCCTGCGAAGTTTTAAGTATTTTTCAAATTACCTTCCAACTACCTACCAACCAATCAACAAAGTCTTTAAATTGCATTAATTACACAAACGAAGTTGAAAACTCGAGGTGCTTTCAAGTAGTTTTAAACTGAAGAACAGTCAAGTAAGTTGTTGTTTGTGCCGGTAGCACTTCCTTAGCGAACTATTCTACTCGCTATTAAATGAAGGAAGCATTTAAAAATAGGAGTTTGTAAAACTACAAAGACAGGTTTTGTTCCGTGACTTTGCCTGCGAGGAACAAGTAGTCATAGGCAAATAATAATCGAGTTACATTCAAATACAATTTGTTTAATAAATTTACCTTCAGAACAAAATATCACAGCACCGATTGAAAATGTCCAGTAAATGTTTTGCGTAGTGTGATTTTTCTGGGTGGCCATTCCTATATGCGGCAATATGTTCCTTATATCTATGTAGTATTAAAATTGCGGCCTGTCTGACCTACATAGACCCCGTTGCAATCGTTACAAATTAATTTATAAGCAAAGATCGTTTAGAAAATTAAAAAAAAAACCGGTGTTTATAAATTAATTTGTATATTTTATTTTCTTCAATCATCATCTCCCTAGCCTTTTCCCAATCGTGTTGGGGTCGGCTGCCAGCCTAATCGGATTCAGCTGGATACCGGTGTTTTACGTAGAGCGACTGCCTATCTGACCTCCACAGCCCAGTAACTGGGCGACACGATACCTCTTGGTTAGACTGGTCATAGTTTCTGGCTAACCAGTAACGACTGTCAAAGTTCTACGAATGACAACCGGGACCAACGGCTTTACGTGCTTTTCGAGGCACGGGATGTCAGTGATGTCTAAGATAAACTTTAGAAAGTACATATGAATTGAAAAAGTCACATTGGTACTTGCCCGGATTCGAACCCACAACCTCTTACACGAGAGGCGGGCGCCTTATCCACTGGGCCATCACGACATTACAGATTATTTTCTTCAATCCACACGTTTATTTGGGGAAGTTTCTCGAAATGCCAATGCGAATTTTTTGCTATTATACTTATTTTTTTTCTTTATTTATTCCCAGCAATATCCTTACTGACTAATCCGAATCGATATTGAGGGTTCCGTTTTCTAAATTTTAAACTAGATTTTAATAAACGAAAAAAAAGTGCTTTCTTAGTAAATTCACGTAAAGTAAAATAAAATATATCCTTATCTTCATCTGTGAGGTTAAACGCGTAGGTAAACTATAGTACTAAACATCTATACTTCTATACTAATATTATAAAGAGGTAAAATTTGTAAGTTAGTAAGTTTGTATGTAGGGGGTAATCTCTGGAACCACTGGTCCGATTTCAAAAATTCTTTCAGTGTTAGATAGCCCATTTATCGAGGAATGCTATAGGCTATATACCATTACGCTACAACCCACGGGAGCGGAGCAGTAACGAAAAATGCGGGTTAACCGCAGGGGACAGCTAGTTATTTATACAACGAGCATAGAATAAACTCTTCGACGGTAAGAAAATCAGGTTTTGAGTTTCCCCACCTCAAAAGGAAAAACCGTATTTACGAATAAGTAGTAGGATCACTAAAACATAATAATAATTAAATAATCAGAAAAAACCCAACTGCAATTTTGTGCTGGTTTTGTTTCTGCTTCATTTAACTGAATTCAATAACACCACATAAAATATAACGAAATCCGTCAAACGTTTTAGGCTGTTCAGCGTGCCATAGAATGAGACACACATATACACAAATACAAACATACGCTCGAACAATATAACCCTCCATTCGACAGTCGGGTAAAAACTGAACAGCACTAAAGCCCTACATCTACCTAAATGAGTACCTACCTAGACGCAAGCCTTCAATTAACACAGGTACCTATACCACAGATTAATAAATAGTATACGACTAAATCATAATATAATGTATTTAACGTTACATAATGTAGGAGCATGTTAATTACTCGCAAGTGCTGTAACTCACTATGTACTATATATTATAGCGGTATGTTTGTGGTGCTGATGTTTATATGCCAACTAGCTTTTGCCCGCGGCTTCGCTCGCGTTAAAAAGAGACAAAAAGTAGCCTATGTTACTCTCCATCCCTTTAACTATCTCCACTTAAAAAATCACGTAAATTCGTCGCTCCGTTTCGCCGTGAAAGAAAGACAAACATACAGACAGACACACTTTCCCATTTATAATATTAATTAGTATAGATAACTGATTAGAAATTGAATTAGGTCATAATTGGTTGTGTATGATTGTTGTGAATTTAGTTTTAACTTTTTTTTAGTTCAGCTAAACGCTATGCTTGCTCTGTTGGGTCCACGCAAATCTGTGGGCTTCCTCATCAAAAGATTTCTTCAGTTATTAACCATCAAACAATATTGTATGGACTTTAAAAGAGACTTTGACCTCTGAGTATGTTTCGGTTGTTTCTTCTCAGGGTAGTCAGCTAGGGAACACCGGCTCCGTCGTTCTATTAAAGTAAGAAAAACAACAATGACGAGTTAAAGCATTATTTTTAAAATATTGACAAAACGAACAAGATTTTATTTTTAATTTATTTTATCCACCTGGCCTATCGGTCTACGTAGTGACCCCGGCTTTTAATCCGGACGGTGAATTTGATTCCTACTCAAGACGAAATCTTTGCGTGACGAGTATGATCGTTTTGTTCTGCGTCTTGGTGTAAGTTATTTATTACTTGCTTTTGCCCGCGACTTAGTCCGCGTTCCCGGAGGATTTCCGGGATGAAAACTATGTCCTTTCTCGGGTCCCAGACTACATCTGTACCAAATTTCATTCAAATCGGTTCAGTGGTTTAGGCGTGATGAAGAGACGGATAGACCGACAGACAGACAGAGTGACTTTTGTTTTTATAATCTTGGTGAAAGTTATTTATACTACTTATACTAGCATTCACCTGAAACTTCGTCCGCGTGGACGTCGAAACTTCTAAATACTATTTTAACCCTTTAGGGTTGAAAGATAGAAAATGTTTCTTATCCCCTTAACTTTTGACATGAATATTCAAAATCGTTATTATTATAGGTTATTAAATTTCACCCATTTATAATTATTTAGGTGCATATTTGATTTTTTGGAAATGTGAGTACGATGCAGTAAGATGCAGATTTATTTCGATAGTTTTCTACTGACACACTTAGACATGGCGGTTAGGAGCATCGTCATGCTCGTTCAAAAAGCCTCGCTGATGGCGGCGAGTGCGTTGGATCATTTGGTTCCCTTCAAAATGGTTGAGCTAAATGGTGCTGATAACCACGCGTCATGCTCGTGAATGGGCGCTGTCAGTTGAGATGGGTCATCTCTTAGCTGCCATGACTTTTTACTTTTTATTTTGTATTTGTTTATTATTTTGTTACATACACATTGTTTTCACATGTAGAAGCAACAAAAAGAAAATATAACCAAGATTTTGTAAAACATTATATTTTTAAAAAGAGTGTCCGTGGAGTTTCTTGCCTGTTCTTCTCCATAGAGATCTACGTTTTGGAACAGGCAATTAGCGTCACTTTTCTGACTAACCGACCGACTCTTTGACAATTCATAAGTACCTGTAAATTAAATGGTCTAAGTGAAATAAATGCTTTGAATTTTGAATTTTGAACTTTCTAATATCATTTCTTAGTGGTTTCCTATTCTTTACAAATAACACATCCTCCAAGTTTCATGTCTCTAGGAGCAGCTGTTTGGGCTGTACATTGATATATCAACAGTCATTCAATCAGTCAGTTTCTCATTTTATAATTACCTAGCTTTTCGACGAGCAACCGACAGCCGGCCGTTGTGCTGCTTTTGTCTTTCTATTGTGTCTCCAATCACGTGTGTTCGAAGGTTTAATATAGTTAGATAATAACGTAAATTTAAGTTAAGTGCATCTTTCTCTTTCCATTTCTTAAAGAAAAGGACAGAAGATACATTTTAGTTTAATCCTGTCAAATTAGACAGCGCCTGATGAAAATTGACGTATATTTAGACGCCATGTTTTTAAAATGCGTCTTAATTATCTATGGAGTGTCTAAATTTGACAGGACTTAACTAATATTTGATCTTCTGTCCTTTTCTTAATGAAAAGGACAAAGAAAGATGCACTTAACTTAAATTTACGTTAGTTTGTGCACAAGAGAATCGGCACCAATATGTATGTACTTATTGAGAAATTGTCTATGTGTATCAGTTATCTGGCTATTGAGTTATATACTATTTATAGTAGCAGTGTTTGTGGGGCTGATGTTGTTAGCTGTCGATAACTCATTACCCAGTTAGATCATAATTGTGTTGTGTGTGAATGACAATTCAATTTGTCGCTGAGTGGTTGAAATTTCGTTAGTTCACTTTTGGGTTATAAAGATTAACGCTCTAATTTCAGAAACTACTTATTCGAATTAATAAATCTTTTTAACTACCTTTTTATCGAGGAAGGAGTATGTGAGTCTTTAAGAGAAACTTAATCGTAATTTTAGCCATAATGTATTAGGTTACTGAAGACTGAAGATATCTTCTTCACGGACCTCCCTCTGGGAGGTTTGGTTTCCGCACTTAGTCCTCCTGATGATAGGACCATTGTTCGTGAGCCGCGGCAGCCGCTACTCCAGACATTTAACATAAGCTATTCTGTACACAATGTGTCAAAATAATATCTCTCTTAACCAAATATATTGATAAATAACATTAATTTAGAAAAAAAATAGAATAAGAGCTATAAAAAAATTGATTATTACGCGGACCGAATCGCAGTCAAAAGAGTACGTTTATGTAAGTATACTCGAACGCGAATATTAAAGAAACCCCACCTACATTAGTTTGGCCTCTTTCCGTGAAAATCTTAATTGCAACCTCTTTACGTTACACACGTGAGCTGGCTGTATACTGCGTCTTACCTCTGACGGCAGCCATTAAGGAAATTAAGAAAGAAATGTTCTATATTTGAATTTTCGTTGAAGCAACGTATTTGATATTTATTAGTTTATGAAATTCACATGGGTTTTCATGGGATTCTGATCACATCTATGTATATTAAAGCTGGCTGACTCGGTCACGCGTTGCTGTGGTGGTTGTTGAAATAAAATATGGCCTATCTTTCTAGTTGGATCAAACTTCACACGTCGTGCAAAGATTAAAATCGGTTATTAGTTTAGGAGTCCATCGTAGACAACCAACGTAATTTATATACTCGTACACTCGTACTTTAAGAATATATTATATAAACAATAATAAACATAATTCTAACTTGTCAATACTGAAAATAAACAAAAAATTTAATTGATAGATGTTTATTTTACTGATTTATTCTTCGTTTTCCTTAGAAAATGTACTACAAAACGTACAATTTACTTTTGCTTTTACAATACAATATTATTCATAATTGTGCAAATCGGCCTAAGGATTACGAAGTGGGTATTTAGTCTGAACGGCCCAAATCGTATGGCCCGCGGGCCATTCGACCGTAAACAAAAATCGCCTACGTCCGAAAGGACCGGTGATAAAATGATTTCAAAATTAATTTAAAGGTACAGTCGCAAACATTGTAATAGTCGCTAAGTTTTAACTATTTAAATATTTAATTATTTTTGATGATTTGTTTCTTTAAAATAAGACTGATTTTTACTAAATCTTATTGTTTAATTGTAATTTTTTATATTTTGATGATTTGTTTCTTTAAAATAAGACTGATTTTTATTTAAAATTATTTTATTACCATATTTAACTTTTGTTAACATTTTATAATATTGTTGATTGTTTTTTTAAGGAAGATAATATACAAATCTAAGAAAAAAAAACAAACTTTTATTTCAACTTTTTAACTTTTGCACCCGAATGTACTTGATGTAGTTTATGACACTGAATTTGTTTACCAGTTTTTATCACCGGTCCTTTCGAACGTAGGCGATTTTTGTTCACGGTCGAATGGCCTGCGGGCCATACGATTTGGGCCGTTCAAACTAAATACCCTACGAAGTATTTACTCAGCTAATATCTATTGAAACTAACAGATTTTGTAAGAAAACGCAAACACTTGCGTTTTGCTTTCCGCGTATTTTCAGCTTTTGTACATTATCTATGTTTTCTATGGACATAAATAGAGCTAAGTAATTGTGTATAATCTCTTATACGCAAACGGTGCTGATTCTCTTCTTCACAAACTAAATTAAATTCAAGTTAAGTGTATATTGATTGCTCTTTACATTTCATTAAGAAGATACACATTAGTTTAGTCCTGTCAAATAAACCAGCGCTGCAATTTTTAGTGGTCATGTTTTTAACCGTGTCTAAATTGTCTTAAAACTAAAAACTGTAATTTTTTTTTACAGAGTTTGTAAAAATAGTGTATGGAGTGTCTAAAATTGACAGGACTAAACTAAACTTGTCTTCTGTCCATTTCTTAATGAAACGGAAAGAAAAAGATGCATTTAACCTAAATTTAATTTAGTTTATGAACAAGGCTATCGGCACAATACGGTAGTTTCCACCATTATCAATTGACGTAATTTTTATGAGCTGTCAAAACGCCGTTCTTCAATAGATTTTGTATGGCAATGGCTACTTATGACGTCACTAAAATAACAACTCAGTTGACTATCTATTTATTGATTTCAAAACAACTAAAAATCAAATTTTATAGCAAATTGAAAATGAACCGAATTTATTAGGCTGAAATTAATAGCGGTTTTATAGGAATTGTGTCTAACATTTATTGGTTAATGGTGGAAACTACCCAATTGTTGACCATATCTGTGTTGGCTCTTAGCCACAATGAAAATGGTCGGAAAATATAGGTTTCTGTATACAATGACCAATACTCGACGGGATATCGATAGAGCACTAAATGTCAGCTGTGACCCAAAGTTTCTATTGAAGACAGGCCTGTACTTAATCGTCTTCGAACAATTGGGTCTGTTTATCAGTCAGTTTGGGTCTGCCCATATTTTGAGGATAGATTTGATGTTCTTTGTGAAGAGTAGGTATTTTTTTTTCTCTGTGTTTATTTGCAATCTGTCATCGACTACGAGCAAATTTGTGAAGTGCGTTGCATCATGCCGAGTGTGCTTCCCTACAAATGTCCTACTCCATACAAATGGCTAAATCTAGTCTGGTCCCAGGATCAAGTGTCGTTTCAAGCGGGTTTTGTCCCTGTTACGTTACGTATGAGCTGGACAGCTAAATCGCTAGGCCTGAGTCACACCGGAATGGCAGCGGCCGGCAGCGGCACGGCGAGCACTTTCAGTGTGAAATAATTTTAAACTTTAACTACATACTTAAAAGTCTAGTATCGCTTGAAAAGCTTGAAAAGGTCGCGAGACTGCCAGCGGCCGTCAGCGGCCGCCCGCGGCGCCGCGAGCGGCCGCGCGCCATGCTCGCGCCTCTTGTTTCTAGCATTCCGGTGTGCGTTGTCCCTTAGGATGAAAGATGAAGAGATATAAGAAAGGATTTTTGGAACTTCAAACCCTAAAGGGAATGGAAAGTTCGACATCCTTGCAGGCTTAGCCGCGAGCGGAAGCTAATTACATAATATTAGCATAACATAATGTGTACTTAAGATATTACAGAAGGCTTAAAGCTAAATACAGCTAAAGACCTTTGGGGGTACACCGACATAACAAGCTTACGTACGGTCAGTAAAGTAGATAAGTATCCAGGGCCGTCATATACAATTGAGGTTTCTTGAATATATTCAACTGAAATTTAACCTAATTGGTTCTTCAATTAGGTTAAATTTCATTTGAATATATAATATAGTAATTTTCTACTATAGTTTATATTTTATTAGAAAATATCCGTGGGTTTTTGTGAAAACTTAAACTGTATCTGACATCCCTGGATACTTATCTACTTTTCTGGCTGTACAGGTAGGGTTATTTTGTCCCGGGGGAAAATATTGGGTAATTTCGACCTCGTACCATCTACATACCAGTAAACTTGTAGAAAACTCTGGGAAAATATTTTTTAGGTGGGCATGTGTGCTAATGCCCAGAATTCAGTATTTTCTCGCTTGATAATTTATTTCGATAATTTTCTATGACCTTACCTGAGTACGGATTTTTTTTGGTCAATTGCGCAACACTATTCCCAACCACTGTAGATCTTAAAAGCCCTTATCAATTAATAGTGGAGTCCGCTAGAAAAGAGCAATGATTCGCTGGGTCCCTGAGAAATGATTCAATTATCAACGAACTACTCACACAAGAAATATACTTTTTTTTTTTAGTTTTAGTTTGTAAATATTATTTATTTTTGTCATTTCGATAATAAAATTAATTAAAATTTAGAAATATACTTCAATAATTTCTGCGGGATTCCATACCAAAATAAGCATAACCTGTACTATGGTAAATGGATAACTTATAGGTACACGTACGGTCAGCAAAAGATATAATTTAACCTTTCAACGAACAACCGACAACCGGCTGGATAAAATCCCATACTTGTAAAGACATCTCATATCTTGACTAATCCCATATTTTCTTCCAGGATGGCCGCCTACGCAGCGGGGACATGCTCTTGCGTATCGGCGCGGTGTCCGTTGTGGGCATGTGTGCACGGCAAGCGGCGGCAGTTCTGCGGCAGTGTGGCGCCTGTGTGCGCCTACTGGTGGCACGGCCTGCGGCGTCCAGCGGGATGCCCATGCCGGACATGCGCCAGTCTATGCAGGTAATACTGTGAACGAAGTGGTGTCCGTTATTGGCATGTGCCAGTGTGTGTGTGACTCCTAGTACACGGGCCGCGGCGTCCAGCGGGATGCCCATGCCGAACATGCGCCAGTCCATGCAGGTAATGCTCTGAACGGCGCGGTGTCCGTGATTGGCATGTGCAGGCAGTAGAAGCTTAGGAATCGGGAAACATGTCAAGCGTTTGGTTCTGCCCCAGATCTCTTCCCTGTCAAATGGCTTCGGGCTAAAGATATATCCACTTTATTGTTATCATGTTTTTAATATACAGGGTAAGCAACACCATTTATTTTATTATTCAATATAGTTACGCCTAGATCCATTTAACTTTCATACAATCATTTTAACCTGAGCTAACGACTAGTACAGCAAATTAGTACCAATACAGTTATTCGCAAACACCTGCCTAAGTACCTCATTAACAGTTTCTTGACCATTTAAGCTGGTACAACATAATTATTTCGTCAATACCTAACGCAGTTTAGTGAACAGGTTTCCCAGTGGGTCTTTTCAGACGTACCACAACTAACCACGCTACGAGAAAATTTATACACTTTCTCTCGTACGAAATATTTTAGGTGGGCTTTTGAGAATCACAATTTTCAAATCTCTGCTGGGACATTTTTTTTTCAATTCCCATTTTAGAACAGTAACCAAAAACCTAACGTAACGCAGGTGAAACCGCGAGGAACAGCTAGTACTTAATACAACGCAAATTCAAGAAGCTGAAAAAGCTTTAGCAACACTATTCACATTTTTTTGAGTTTCGTACATCAAAAGGGAAAATCGGAACCCTCATAGGATCACTTTGGTGTCTTTACAGAGCAGTTCAGCTATTTAACACCGGCGCCATCGTTCGCTTAATCCTTCGAACACATGTGATTTGAGACACAATAGAAAGACATTGGTGCCGATTCTCTTGTGCACAAACGAACGTAAAATTAAAATAAGTGCAACTTTCTCTTTCCTTTTAATTAAGAAAAGGACAGAAGATCAAGTATTAGTTAAGTCCTGTCAAATTTAGACACTCCATAGATAATTTAGACGCAATTCAAAAACATGGCGTCTAAATATACGTCAATTTTCATCAAGCGCTGTCTAATTTGACAGGATTAAACTAAAATGTATCTTCTGTCCTTTTCTATAAGAAAGAGAAAGATGCACTTTACTTAAATTTACGTTAGTTTGTGCACAAGAGAATCGGCACCAATAGCAGCCCAACGCTGTGTGTTAAAATAATAAAAATCATAATATTTACGTGTAAAAGTGTTATGTATTTAAACGCTATACCCTGGCTTGTTGCCCCTTGAAGCTTGATTTTTTCTTATAGAAAACTCTCTTCTTAGAAATTTGTTTTTTTTACGAAAAATCTAACTTCTAAGTTACAGCTGTTGACATATTTCGACACTCACAAGGGAATTGAAACTCATAGTAAAGGAATAAACCTTAAAACCGTTTTGTAGATTGATCTATAAAAAAACCGGCCAAGAGCGTGTCGGGCCACGCCCAATGTAGGGTTCCGTAGTTTCCCGTCCGTCACAATAAGTGTTCCCACTTATAAGTTAAAAAAAAGGCTATTTGTTACGTTGACATACTAAGTACGCAGAAATTATTTTGTACAATCTTTTTGTCTTTTTTTTACAAAATCTGTTCTTTCTATCAAGTTCAAAATAATTTTCCTAGAAAGTCCTTATAAAGTTCTACTTTCCAGATTTTTTTCATATTTTTTAAACCCACGGGTCAAAAGTTAGAGGGGGGGGGACGCTTTGATTTTTCCTTTTGGCGCGATTATTTCCGAAATTATTGACATTATCAAAAAATGATTTTAGAAAACCCCTATTCATTTTTAAATACCTATCCAACAATATATCACACGTCAGGGTTGAAATAAAAAAAAAACACTTTCCTCTTTACATATAGGCGGGCTACCCTAATAAAACATTTTTTTCGATTTTTTATTTTACCATTTTGTTGGCGTGATTGATATACATATTGGTACCAAATTTCAGTTTTCTAGTGCTAACGGTCACAGAGATTAAGCGAGGACGGACGGACAGACAGACAGACATGGCAAAACTATAAGGGTTCCTAGTTTACTACGGAACCCTAAAAATTGAATTGTAACAAGATTTAGAAAGACAAGACCTACAAGTATACGATACCCTCGGTGTCGCGTCCAACCCTAACTTGGCTAATTCTTTCACTTTGTAACCACTTTTCGTCGCTGCGATGTGGTGTGGTTGTGGTGCGTGTGTATAGAATTAAACTTGCACATAAATCTCAGTGTACGGCGCCTGTACTAATTGGCGAGGCACAAAAGCTGAGAAACTGCCTCCAATTAACGTAACTGGGTCGAAGTTAAGTGACGTTTAAAATAGACCTGGTGCATGGCCATACAGCTTTTAGCTGTAAGTCAGTTTTAAGGAAATGTAATGAACTCGAATTTGTCTGCTTGTTTTGTGCGTTGTGTAAGTTACTATACAGGGTGTCCCACGGCTATGCCACATGGAGGGAAAGTACCTTAAATATTGTAGATAGAAAGAACATTTTACTGAAAGAAGACATTATTTGAATTTTAAAAACAATTTAAACTGCATTCATAGACATTTAAATATTTAAATGGTTGGGCCGGGAATCGAACTTGTTCCACGAGGAAAAATAATCACCCTGTTGTTTTATTATACCAATCGAAAGGTTTTATCATAAGGATTATTTTTTGCTAAATAACATAGTGTCACAAATAAAAGGAAGACCGGGAATTTTAACATTTGATGTGAAATTTTGTTTAGAAAAGTTAAAAGCTTGCATTGCCGTAAGGACATACAATTGTCAATAATAACTAATTATTACTAATTAATCTACCCATTTCAGTAGTACACATCATTTAAATAAATAAATATCCACCACAACAAGACCAAAAAATCGTCAGTGAATGAAATAATCAATAGTCATCACTTTGTATTCAAGAAGAAGGGAGTCATTTTGAGCATGTGAAAATTGACTAATTTTGTATTACAAATGTTAAAATTCATGGTCTTTCTTTTATTTTTGACACTATGTTATTTAGCAAAAAATAATCCTTGTGATAAAGCCATTCGATCGGTAGGATAAAACTACAGGCTGATTAATTTTCTCGAGTAACAGGTTCGATTCCCGGTTCAACAATGTATTTATTTAAAAATCTAAGAGTAAAGTTTACAATGTTTTTAAAATTCAAATAATGTCTTCTTTCAGTAAAATGTTCTATCTACAATATTTAAGGTACTTTCCCTCCATGTGGCATAGCCGTGGGACACCCTGTATAGCATATAACAAAGTCCTTTTCGCCCTCTCTCTGTTCCTAAGTATACTTTAGACCTTTAAAACTGCGCAGCCTATTTTGATGCGGCTTTTATAGAATTTAAGAGAAAAAACCGGGATTTTCAAAGATTTAAAACACCCGTGTGAGACTGGGGTAGGTCTCAAGTTCAATTTAGGAGTAAATAGGTAATTTATCAACGTATGTATTTAACTTATTATGAGCCAAAATATAGTCTTAAAATGAAGTACAAAATTAAATAAATATATTAATAATTTATACAAATTATATAACGATAGTTTTATCAATATAACTACTACTAGTGTTCTTCCTCCTCTCTCCTACTTGATTTATGCTGTGCCCGCCAGGGTCCATAATTGTGACTATGTATAAGTTTTCCTACCAACTTATGTAAACATTATGGTACGCAATAAAGAATTGAGAACTTTAGACACGTAGACATACAATTTCCAGTTTAAAAAAAATAACACGAAAAAATATCTTTGATTGGACGCACTATTCTTAGGAACATACCGCTCCTATATGATTTTTCTTTGTTGGCATTGCCCATTTATTTAGTTAGACGCATGATATATTACAATTATATGGCTATTTAGAATCACGCTTGGGTAGAGCTAAATTTAAAATAAACTTTGCTGCGGTTGCTGAAAGTACATTTTGAGTTAGAAAACATTTCTTTAAGGATACGATAATATGCATTCGTACAGTTTCAATCACCCCCTATTTGCCATTGTTATGCTCTCATCTCGAGTGATTGAAGAAATAAACGTGTTTCATATCACAATATAAAAACCGAGCAAGGTGAGGACGACAATATTGTATATTATTCTTTTATCTTCTTTCAACTCCAATTGAAACGTTGTGGGCGCTGCTTAGGGTTGCCAACCGTAAAAATAGAGTATTTTAGGTTATTTTTAATGTAAGCGTGATTGCCGGGGTTGCGGAATGTTTATAACAGTTACCGTGACCCCGGAACATAAAGGGCATCCGAAGGAACATAATTGGGTTTCAGTCAGTAAAAGTCTGACACGCCCTCCCGCCGCACCTAGGACGGGAGACGTCATTTGATGATTTCCCTACCCCAAAAAAAAATGTAAGCGTGATTTATAATCTACTTACTGAGGTTTTTTGGCGTTATACTAGGTTTTTAGTTTTTGCCCTGCTTCCGTAAACCATAGCGAAATACAGTGTGGGAAGTTTTAATGGGCCCTGGAAGAAAACTACTTTAAATCATATAGATTACTAGCTTTTGCCCGCGGCTTCGCTCGCGGTAGAAAGAGACAAAAAGTAGCCTATGTTACTCTCCATCCCTTCAACTATCTCCACTCAAAAAATCACATCAATTCATCTCTCCGTTTTGCCGTGAAAGAAAGACAAACAGACAGACAGACAGACACACTTTCCCATTTATAATATTAGTATGGATTTTACTTTAACATAACATTCCTTTATGATTAAAGAATTTTAAGAATGTATAATAATTTATTTTGATATATGTCACACCCGGGAATCGAACTGGATTAAACCAAAAAAATCAACATGCTGCAGTTTGATGACGTTAATGGATAGAGTCATTCATTAGTATAATCTTTACTTTTAAATTTTTTAAATCAAGTTTCTCCACTACGAACACACAAATCGTTCCTCTTTATAATATTGGTATATCCGTACTAATCCGTACTAATATTATAAATGCGAAAGTAACTCTGTCTGTCTGTCTCTTCTTCACGCCTAAACCACAGAACCGATTTGAATGAAATTCGGTACATATATGTATAGTCTGGGACCCGGAAAAGGACATAGGATAGTTTTCATCCCGGGAATCCCCCGGGAACGGGAACTATAATTCCACGCGGACGAAGTCGCGGGCAAAAGCTAGTAGATCCAATAAGTACCCATTAAATACTCCATTTTATTAAAACTACTTTACTACTACTTTAAAGAGATATACTCTATTCCTCTTCAAAAAGTTGCCAACCCTAGCGCTTCCGCCATTTTGTGAAAATTTTAATAACATGTCGGAATGATTAAATCATGATAGATGTGTTTTTAAATATTGTTTAAATAAACAGGATTTGTTAACGAGAGGAAACGGCTGGGTAATGCGTCAGTACGTCTTTATTACTGTCCAAAATTTCATACTGTTAAAATGAATTCTACATAGTATAAAACAAAGTTGTTTTCCGCCGTCTGTCAGTCCCTATGAATACTCAGATCTTTAAAACATATAGTACTAGCTTTTGCCCGCGGCTTCGCTCGCATTAGAAGGAGACAAAAAGTAGCCTATGTTACTCTCCATCCCTTCAACTATCTTCACTTAAAAAATCACGTCAATTCGTCGCTCCGTTTTGCCGTGAAAGAAAGACAAACATGCAGACAGACAGACAGACACACTTTTCCATTTATAATATTTACTAGCTTCTGACCGCGGCTTCGCTCGCATTAGAAAGAGACAAAAAGTAGCCTATGTTACTCTCCATCCCTACAACTGTCTCCACTTAAAAATCACGTCAATTCGTCGCTCCGTTTTGCCGTGAAAGACAAACATACTTACAGACAGACAGACAGACACACTTTCCCATTTATAATATTTATAGTATATAGATATAGTGATTCCAGAGAAAAGTTTACTTGTCTAATACTTGCATATACACTAGAGAAAAGCCGAGAGTTTCATAGAAGTCGCTCCATTAGGTCTTACACTTATTTGTTTCGCACGGGAATCGAACCCGTGTCATCGAACGCAATAATTTATCGCCGGCCAACTTAAAAATAGGTACAGGTGTTGAATACACTAATAAAATAAAATAAATACCTAGGGACTACTCGCACACGGTCATATGATCCAAAAATAAGCAGAGCTTGTGTTATGGTAACCAGACAATTGATGTATATATAAATCTATACTTAATATTATAAAGAGGTAAAATTTGTAAGTTTGTATGTAAGGGGTAATCTATGGAACTCACGATCCAATTCTAAAAAAATTTTCACTGGCAGAATGCTACATTAAGTATTCCTGAATGCTATAGGCTATAAAATATCACGCTATGTCCCACGGGAGCGAGGCAGTAATGAAAAACCTAACGTTACGCGGGTGAAACCGCGAGGAACAGCTAGTTTTAAATAAATAAATATTGTAGATAAATTATAACACCAGACAGACACAGAACAAACAATCATCCTCATCACACAAAGTTTGTCCTGGGTGGGAATCGAACCCACAACCTCTGGCTTAGCATTCGGGGTTAAAAATATAAATGTTCTAAAAGTCCCAGGTGTGCAAAAAATATTCAAAGTCAAATGTCAAAAATATTGGTTTTCGCGTCTCTCTAACGGCACGAGTTATTGGAAAAATACGGCGGAGAAAGTTGGAGATCATTCAATTATCTTTGGAAATTGTTTTCATACTTTTTGTACGAATCATTACGGAGATATTGGGAATCCAAAAGTCGTATTCTAGACAATATGAAAGAATGTACTTTTAAACGTTTTTATTAAGCTTCTTTTGTGTTATTTATTTATGGTAAACTGCCAAATTGACTGACTGATAGTTGAGATATCAACGCACAGCCCAGACCGCTGATCTTAAGCCGGGTATCCACTTAGGTTCGCCGTGGTTTGCGAACACTGTGTGCTCCGCGATCGTGAACGTGTACAGTGTACACACTTAGGCTGCAACATTATATAGCTCCCCTTTGAGATCGCGCAAAAAACCGCTTCTCGAGCGCTCCGCCGTGCTCCGATCGTGCTCCAGTCGCGCTCCGCGATCACGACGTATCCATTATGTTTGGTTTGCGGAGCGGGCGCGTTCGCAAACCACGGCGAACCTAAGTGGATACCCGGCTTTAGAGACATGACATTTGGAAGGTGTGTTCTTTGTGAAGAGTTGGAAGCTACTAAGCAAGGATTTTTGTAAATTCCACCCCTTAAGGTGTAAAATAGTAGATGTGAGTTTTTCATTCACTCGGGTTTACCCGCGGGTGAAAGCTCTAAACTAGTTTTCACTATAATAAATTACTAGCTCTTCCTCGACGCGGTTTCACACGCGTCACGTTAGGTTTTTGGTTACTGCTTCGGTCCCGACGGACATAGCGTAATATTATATAGCCTATGTTACTCGTTGACAATGTAGCTTTCGAATAGTGAAAGAATTTTTTAAATCGGTCCGGTAGTTTTTGAGCCTATTCATTACAATCAAACAAACAAAGTTTTCCTCTTTATAATATTAGTGTAAATGACACTGTTGACGCAGTAGTTGAGTCACTGGCTGCTACACTGCATGTTGTGGATTCGATTCCCGCACAGGACTCATATTTATTGGACCTACAGGTTTAGTTTGATTGTATGTGCATGTGAGTGTATAATCGCCTGCATGATACGCAGAATTTTTGCGTTAGGACACATAATAATATTGAGACACCTTTTCCAACAATTTTTATTCATTCAATTCCTTTTGCTTCATGTTTTTTGTCTATTCATTTCATTTCATTTATTCAATAAACAATTCACATTGTGTTTGAATGTTTTACCATACCACCAGAAAAAGATAATAATAATCAGAATAAGTTATTACATCATTATAAATAAATTAATTAAATGTGACATACAATTATATAAACTATTTACCACAAATTACCTTGCAACTTATTATTTATTATCAATAACAATAGGAAACGCTTTGACATAATTTCATTAAGTACTTTCCATTTCATTCATGTGTGTAGAATCACTAAACAATTTACAAGTCTTGAAATTATTACAATAACAATTCATTACATATTATAATAAAAATGTCGAATTAATCAATTTTGTACCTAATATTTATGTCAAGTTATTTTAAAATGTTCAAAAATTAGAATGTCAAAAGTAATTGGAATGACAAAAGAAATTGGAATGTCAAAAGAAAATGAAATGTCAAAAATAAAAAAAAAATATTTTTTACTTATTTAATAAGTAAAAAATAAAAATAAAAAATTTGGAATGTCAAAAGAACTTGAAATGTCAAAAGAAATTCGAATGTTATAAAAAGAGAAATTCGAATGTTATTTATCACTGGATTACATATTTACTTAAAGCTTTTCATGTCAATCACTATGCTTATGGTAAAAAAATATCCCAAATGCTAAAAATGTTTTTGTAAGTAAAAAATATATTTATTTATTTATCTTACTTACTTAATAAAAAAAACCCGCCTGCTTAAAAAATAAAGACAGAAACAAGATGTATAGAATCAATTTACCAATCAAAGACTTAGATTTCTGCCGGGGTTGCGGAATGTTTATAATAGTAACCATGACCCCGGAACATAAAGAGCAACCGAAGGAACATGAGTGGGTTTTAGTCAGTAAAAGTGTGACACGCCCTCCCGCCGCACCCAGACGGGAGCAGTCATTTGATGAATTCCCTCTCCCTAAAAAAAAAAGACTTAGATTTCGGAAGTCGGTGACTTTGTTTCTGTTTCGTGTGATTGCCACCAACATTAAAAATGCAGATGATTTTTTAAATCACTGCTAAGCCAGAGTTACGTAGTAACTATTTAGTAATCTGTGGCCAGAGGTCGTGGGTTCGACTCCCACCCAGGACAAACTTTGTGTGAAGAGCATAATTGTTTGTTCTGTGTCTGGGTGTTATTTATCTATAATATGTATGTATTTAAAAATTATGTAAGTATATCAGTTGTCTGGTTACCATAACACAAGCTCTGCTTAGCTTGGTAGATGGCCGTGTGTAAGATGTCCCAGAATATTTATTATTATTATACGCTCACCCAAACATACACTCAAAAAACCGGCCAAGAGCGTGTCGGGCCACGCTCAATGTAGGGTTCCGTTGTTTCCCATCCGTCACAATAAGTGTACCTACTCTAAGCTTTCCTAAAATGTAAAAAATAAAATAAAAATAAAAATAAAATATAAGTTTAAAAAAAGGCTATTAGTTACATTGACATACTAAGTACGCAGAAATTATTTTGTACTTGACCTTTATGTCTTTTTTGTACAAAAACTGTTCTTTCTATCAAGTTCAAAATAATTTTCCTAGAAAGTACTTATAAAGTTCTACTTTCCAGATTTTTTTCATATTTTTTAAACCTACGGGTCAAAAGTTAGAGGGGGGGGGGGACGCTTTGATTTTTCCTTTTGGAGCGATTATTTCCGAAATTATTGACATTATCAAAAAATGATTTTAGTAAACCCCTATTCATTTTTAAATACCTATCCAACAATATATCACACGTCAGGGTTGAAATTAAAAAAAAAACCTTTCCCAATTTACATATAGGGGGGCTACCCAAATAAAACATTTTTTTCCAATTTTTATTTTACCACTTTGTCGGCGTGATCGATATACATATTGGTACCAAATTTCAGCTTTCTAGTGCTCACGGTCACAGAGATTAAGCGAGGCCGGACGGACAGACAGACAGACATGGCGAAACTATAAGGGTTCCTAGTTGACTACGGAACCCTAAAAACATAACCCTCCTTTACAGTCGGGTAAAAATAAACTTTAACCAAGTTCTCTCACTTGAGCTGAGACCTCTAAGAGCTCGTTTGTAATCTCATACCTCGGAAATGGGGAGACGTTGATAGAACGAACGTTTCATAGCCAATCCCGCTGAGTGGATCATATTTTATTACAAGCATTTTCTCTGAGACCATTTTCTTTAGAACTGATTTCTGCGAAAGATTTTTTGTCTCTGTTATTGGGGCGATTGTTGGTGTCGATATTGAATGGATATATTATAAAGAAGTAAAGTCTTTCTGTTTTTTTTTTGTTAGAAAGAGATAATCTCGGGAAATACTGGTCTGATTATGAAAATTCTTTTAGTGATAGTAAGCCGGTGATGTGTGATGCCTAGTGGCTAAGCAAGGTTGTGGGTTAGAACCCTGGCAAGTACCAATGTGAGGTTTTCAATTCCTATGTTCTTTTTAAAGTTTATCTTTGACATCACAGACATCGGTGAAGGAAAATATTGTGAAGAAATCTGGACTTGTAATGATATAACGACATCGCCAATCCGCCTTGAGCAAGTGTGGTGATCAATGCTTGTGTCTTCTCTGTATCAGAAGAGGCTTTTGCCCTGCAGTGGGACAGTAATAATAGCCTCTGATTTATATTATGAACACACGTGATTCAAGACACAATAGCAGCCCGACAGCCGGCTGTCGCTTGGTCGTCGGAAGGTTAAGAGTTTTTTTGTATCATAGCTACGTTATTTCTACATTATAGTACAACCTAACTTCAACTTTAAACGAATAAAGAAATATTATCGAAGTTATGACAAAAGGCTGTTTTTGGCAACTCCAGTGACCTAGAATGTACAGACGGCGACTAACAGAGAGCAGAGATAAATATAGCTAGGTCAGACCTAGGTTATTATTGACTTGTCTGTGAAGTCCAAACTTATATATAGGGTGACTGTTAAATTAGTGTACGATATTATTTAAACACGTGATTGTACAAACATTTTTTACTATGGTAGCAAAGCCGAAATCGCGAAAGAAATATCAGCTAAATAAAATAAATAAATAAATATCCTGGGACAACTCACACACGGTCATCTGATCCCAAACTAAGCAAAACTTGTACAATGGTTACCAGACAACTGATAAACATACTAAGTTATGTATTTTTTTAATACATACATATTATTATAGATAAATTACACAACAAAGCCAAAGTTTGTCCTGGATGAGAATCGAACCCACGACCTCCGGCTTAGCAGTCAGGGCTACTAACCACTTGACTTGAATCTAAAGATCTTAAAATTAAATCCACTGAAGATCTTTGGGGAATGTCGGTAAAAGTGTGTAAGTCGATTATCGACACTATTGCGCCGTATTTAGCTTTTATATTTAATACCAGTGCAGACCAAGGCGTCTTTCCGGATTTAATGAAACACAGTAAAGTCATACCATTGTTTAAATCCGGTGATAGTAAAGAACCTAATAATTATAGGCCTGTGTCGATTCTGCCAGTACTCAGTAAAGTGTTTGAAAAGTTAATGCTAAACCAAATGTTACATCACTTTTATAAAAACAACATCTTTCATGAACATCAGTACGGTTTCACCAAAGGACGTTGTACAACAGACGCCGGTGTCACCCTTATAAAGAACATTTTTAACGCCTGGGAGGAAGCACAAGATGCCATTGGAATTTTCTGTGACCTCTCGAAGGCGTTTGATTGCGTTGACCATGAAACGCTTTTATTGAAACTGGAGCACTACGGGATTAGGGATATGTCTCTTGAGTTAATACCCTGCCTATCTAAGAGGTAGGCAGGTTAAAGTTCAGATAAACGGCGTAAACTCACCAGGGTCTGAAATAACTATGGGCGTGCCTCAAGGTTCAATATTGGGTCCGTTCCTATTTCTTGTTTATATAAACGATTTACCCCTACTGCTACAAAATGAATCGAAAATGGTGTTTTTTGCAGATGACACATCATTAATTTTTAAGATAAACAGACGATCACATAATCTTGACGATGTGAATAACGCTATTTTTCAAGTCCAAAACTGGTTTACAGTGAACAATTTGGCTCTAAATGAAAAGAAAACTAAATGTATTAGATTTATTTTGCCAAACGTTAGAAGTAGTGAACGTGACGTCATATTGAATGGAGAAAAACTAGAATTTGTTAGTGAAACGGTTTTCTTAGGAATCACGCTAGACGAGAAGTTGCAATGGGGGCCTCACATAACGTCTCTTGCGGGACGGCTAAGCTCAACAGCTTATGCTGTAAGAAAGATACGGCAATTGACAGATGTAGAAACCGCACGTTTGGTCTATTTTAGTTACTTTCACAGCATTATGTCGTATGGCATTTTACTGTGGGGTAGGGCTGCTGACATTGAATCTATTTTTATACTACAAAAAAGAGCTGTCAGAGCCATTTATAACTTACGTCGTTGCGAATCTCTTAGAGAACTATTTAAAACGATAAATATAATGACGATACCTTGCCAATTTATTGCCAACAAATCTTTAGTAAAGTAGGTGATAGACATAATTTTAATACCAGGAATAAAGATAAACTAGCTCAACCGTATTTTAGACTGTCCAAAGTAAATACATCTTTCATGGGGTACTGTGTTAAATGTTACAAAAAAATTCCTTGTGATATATTAAAACTAAACGAAAGGAAATTTAAAACATATATTAAGAATAAATTATGTCAACAAGCATATTATAAATTGGAAGATTACATTTAAGGTAAAAATGCTTGGAAGCATGCTGGTCCAGCTCCATAGGATATTTAATCCACAGTGTAGACAAAACCAAACTGGTGGCTTAATTAAAACTGATAATGATTAACTACTTTTACTTTTACAATTATAAATTAGACACAATTCTTTTTTCTAATAGTTGGAAGCGCTGGCTCACACATTATTTTTAATTTTTTGAGGAAGGTAATTTATTTGTAAATGTGTTACACTAAATGTTCGTGAACTTGATTAGCTTCCATTTCCTAATTAATTTTAATTTTTATTATGTTTATATACTCTTTTGACGGAAATGGTTTTGACATTATATACATTCTTCTCTTCACATTTAACAATGTACAAATAGTAATATTGTAACAACATTATTTTAAAAGAGTAAGTATGGAGTTTCTTGCCCATTCTTCTCCATACGTAACAACATTTCCGAATAGGCGGTAGATTCACTTTTGTTTATAAGTATGACGTTTCAAAGTGCCTTTTTTGGTCTAATGAAAATAAATGATTTGACTTTGACTTTGACTTTGAATGAAACGGTGAAACCTAGCTACATTGATGTGTCGCCCCCAAAACCCCCTGCATCCTAAATTTCAAGAAGTTCGTGAGAGGTGTATCCGAGATTCAGATTCAGACAAGAATTGCTCGTTTAAAGCCGGGCGCATACATACTGATTCCGGATCAGGTTTCCGTATCAGGGTTTCAGATTCGGAAACCTGAATGGTCCGCGTGCATACAAAATGTTCGAGAAGGCGCACACCGTTCTTACTTTTTCCGGACAGAAAAAAACCTGACGTTCGGTTCGGAATTTCTCCGTGCGTTCGTTTTGCAAAAAACAGAATGTGTGCGCTCTCCACACGGAATTCTTGGTCAGGAAACCTGATCAGGATTTCTGATCAGGAATCAGTATGTATGCGCCCGGCTTAAAGGGTATCAGTTAACGAAGTAACAACCAACATTTACTAAGCATTCATTATCACATACATTTAAAAAGCACAAGCAAGACTCTAAAACATTTTCCTCACATAATGAAGACAGGACAGGAATTATGAGAAGGCGAACCTATTAAGGTGACATCCGACTCGGGGGCGCAGTGTCGCCAATTCCAATGTCATGATGTTTCATGCGCATTTATTTTAAATGCTCTGCTCGAGTATGTCGTAGCGTTATGTTATATATCACATAGTCTTCCTCGATAAATGGACTACGGAACCTTCTATTTCTTGAGATTGGCTCAAATAAACATACCACTACAATATTAGTATAGACTAGCCGTCCTCCGAGATTTTAACTGCACTTTTAGTTACTGCTTTACTCGAGTGAGTCATATTATATACCCTGTCTTGATAAATGGACTATCCGGCACCAAAATAATGTTTTCTGTAGTATGTTTTCAAGGAAAAACTCTTCGGCTTCACAAAAGTATTTACTATAGATAACAATATAACTACCACATTTATTCGTACTTACCAAAAACTCAAAAGTCTCAAGCAAGACACTAAAACATTTTCCACACATAATGAAGACAGGCACCTGTCCTTAGATGCTCATAATTGCGAAGGCGGACCTATTAAGGTGACATCCGACTCGGGAGCGAAGTGACGCCACTTCCGATGACGTAATTGCGTCAGAGGTTTCATAGGCGTTCCTGCTTTTGAATTAGGGAGATGAAAGGAGGTCGTGAAGGTATTTTTTTGACGTAGGATTTTATGATTTTGTCAATGTTGAAAAGTTTGTTGTTGTTTTTTTTTTGTTGTGTGGTGGGTTCTGTGTGTTGTGTGAGTAAATGTTCCTAAAGGTGTTTATTATTGTTAGCTACATTTAGAGATAAAGTTGTCCTCATTGCATTATTGTGTACATTAGGTCGTGTTTTAGGTGATGATGTACCATTAAGCAAAAAGCTAATGACGTCGTCGTTATCACTTATTCATATACATTAACTAGTATTTATTTTATTTAATGCATTAAAATGTAAGGGGTTAAAATAATGGATTTGGTATTTTATTTACTTTGCGGTCGGTACAGTTTCAGAAAAATGATTTGGAGGATTGTAGTCATCGCCTATGGTTACCAATTAGTGACGCTACATATTTATTCTTACTTGATAACGTTCTAGAAACTGACCATCATTAAAGACATCTTCCATCTCACCACATCATTATCATCATCAGTCAATAGACGTCCACTACTGAACAAAGGGCTCCTTCAAAGATCTCCACATGTATCGGTTCTGTACCATCTGCATCTAACGGGATCCGGCGATCTTATTCTTTATTGCACAAGTATAAAACAATACACTTAAAAAATTGCAAAAATACATGAGTTATGTACAATGGCAAGCTTAACTCAAAGTTGAGTTATCTTCCAGCAAACCTGATTTCTATAAAATCTTGATGGACTGATGATCTTGATGAGATCATCAGTCCATCTGGCGGACATTGTCATTATTATGACCAATCATCCATTTTTTCCTACAGCCTTTAGGAGCATCCCCAGCTCCAGTGGTTCCATCCCGGCTCCTAGCAGACCCGATAGAGCTGGAGCGGCGTCTGTCGGAGGCAGGTCATGATGGCTTCGGGGCGCTGTGTGAGGACACCTCTCCGCCATCGCCTCCGCCCACCATCATTGAGGAGAGGCTGCATCATAGGGTAAGAGAAATGCATAGAGGAACTGTGCTTGTTAATTATACAGAATGTTTGGAGAAGGAGCTACAGTATCTTTGAGGAGTTGTGGAGATCTTTGTCGACAAAATTTAGGAGCTTGTAATTCTACACGGAATTCTCAATTTCGTGAAAAGACAAAAATAAAATATGTCTTTTTACCGTAAACACAATTTATAATTTTTAATTAAAATTAATTTTTAAATGAAAAATATATAGTTAAATAAATAATAGTCAATGTAAAATGAAAAAAATTGAACAGATATTTTCAACCATTAGAATCATCTATGGCGAGGCTTACTCACGGAGTGTTACCCAACTGGGTTGTGGCAACCGCTCCACGTAAAACTGGTATTTAGCTATGGAAGCCAACCTTAATATAGTCGAGTAAAGACTGATGATGAGTTCATTAAAGATTATCATGACCTTTTTCTCTTTAGCCGGTGGCATCAATAGTGGCAGTAGTACCACGGGGAGCCCTGGCACCGTCCCCACGACCACCAGCCTTCGTGCAACCTCCAACACAGCCACAACCACCGCCTGTTAGGTAAGATCGTCTTTTGTTTCTGTTCTGTCATGTATATAGTTGAAAGAAGTTCTTTTGCTATGCCCAAAAGAGTCCGTGATTGTTACATTTTTCAAATTTTTACCACCTAAGCTATTGTGAAATGCAGCAAAGAATTTAGAATTGAGAAAGATATAATTTTGTTGGTTGAGGTATAGAGAAGTGAATGTGGCCCACATCCATACTAATATTATAAATGGGAAAGTGTGTCTGTCTGTCTGTTTGTCTTTCTTTCACGGAAAAACGGAGCGACGGACTGACGTGATTTTTTAAGTGGAGATAGTTAAATAAATAAATAAATAATAAATATCCTTGGACAACTCACACACGGTCATCTGATCCCAAACTAAGCAGAGCTTGTACTATGGTAACCAGACAACTGATAAACATACTTATATTACTTATAAATACATACATATTATAGATAAATTACACCCAGACACAGAACAAACAATCATGCTCATCACACAAAGTTTGTCCTGGGTGGGAATCGAACCCACGACCTCCGGCTTAGCAGTCAGGGTCACTAACCACTAGACCAACAGGCCCGTCAAAGTAGTTGAAGGGATGGAGAGTAACATAGGCTACTTTTAATCTCTTTCTAACGCGAGCGAAGCCGCGGGCAGAAGCTAGTTCTATATAAACTATTATTTATTATTCATACTAGCTTTTAAAATCACGTCGTGAAAGGAAGCCAAACATCAAACGTTTTGCCGTGAAAGAAAGACAAACATACAGACAGACAGACAGACACACTTTCCCATTTATAATATTAGTATGGATTTGACAAGGTTCAAGCGACCGAAGCTAACTTGCAAAGGCCTCTTAGGTATTTATAAATGAAATAGAACAGCGACCGGCAGTCACAGTATGCATTAAGCCAATCCAAGGACAATCCCCGGTTATTGCAGGACTATTGCAAGACATGCCAACTAAAGATATTGCATTAAGGGTTTCAGTTGCGAAGCTCGTTAGGTAACCGTAAACTATAGAATGACTATGGCCCCTGCCTGATCAAATGTATATTTGTACACAAATCTAAAAGCAGGACGTGACATGCACATTCAATAGATGGCCCCTTGAAAACGGCCGCTAGCAAAGTGACGGAGCGACAAAGTAGAAACATATTTTGTTTAGACACTTGAGGCGTGTAGAGGTATTCCACGGCTATCAGGAAAATTTAGCAACTTACTGGAATACTTCCTTACCTCGAGTACCTTTACTATTATTTTTATTAATTCACAAGTGCTTTATCTTCAACTAATATCCAGTACTTCCACCAGGTTACCTCTTGACATGGCAGTTCGCGGCACGGGCGAGCCAGAGACCCTCAGTTACGATGTGGAGCTGAACAAAGACTCAGCTTTGGGACTGGGTATCACCGTGGCTGGATACGTCTGTGAACAAGGTATGTACATGTTATTAATAAATATCTCGGTGCAACACACACGGTCCTCTGATGCCCATGCTATTGAACGGGTAATGCTACTTATCTAGGAAAATTGATCGTTATTGCTGTAAAAGTAACTCTGTCTGTCTGTCTTCCACCATGCGTTTTTGGCAGACTTTCCTACCACGTTCAAGTCTTATAGAATCAGTTTTCAGCGACGGTAATTCCGGGGTGATATGAGTAAGGGGAAGAAAAGAGCCTACACCATCTTAAAGAGCCGACAACGCAATTACGAATACCCTCTGATATAACGAGTAGCGGGCGAGGGTCTTTATCTTGATGACAATCCCACTATTCCCAACAACTGCCTCTCCTGAAATAGTGAAAGAATGAACGACAACTGTGGCGTGCAACAAGAAAGGCAGAAGTTAATTTTAGTCAGTAAAAATTGTTCCCACAACCTTCAATATACTCTGTAACTCATGACACTTCAGTAACATTCGACCTCCCTAGAGTTCACGGCTATCGTGGCAGATCAATCAACCGACGTCAACAGCCGCGGTCACGGCTGACTGTTTGCAAACCATCCTCTCCTCGCTTCGTTAACTTGGTGGTTCCGGATGTCAAGCATATCGATCATCTATGGCAGTAAGGTGACATGTTGATAGTTAAATAACAACTTAGAAAAAGGGCCAAGTTTGGTGGCAACGACGAAAATCCTTTAAAATAATTTCTGCCGCTCTCTATTTGCAAGCTCGTTTACAAGTAGAAAAAAAAATTCACTATTCCCAATCATTGTATATCCTGAAACCCAGAATTAATACATTGGCTTTCAATAGAAAAGCAGCTAATTTCAGTCAGTAAAAACGTGCCTACCTTCAAATTCCTTACCTGGACAATGGAAAAGAAGGTACCAAGTTCAGAAAACACATTCAGAGTCGATCACCAATAAAAAAGCGTTGAGATCGAGTTTCAAATTTCATAGTAACTCTTCCCTTCAATATGGTTGACCTGAATAGTTATTTATTTATTTATCCTTTATCTGTTAACATTACAGGTAGGAATACCTAATAGTTAGTGTTGATCCACACGTCAGTGTTGTCATTTAATATTGGTCCTCCTTTAACCTTATTTTATATGCCTCGAAAAGCACGTAAAGCCCGGTCCCGGTTATCATTCTAATCTAGTCAATCTTTGACAATCGTTACGGGTAGTCAGAAGCCAGAAAGGCTGACAATCAGTGTGACCCACGTAATCTTTCCATGTAGTACGCTAGTAATCAGCTAAATACAATAAGGCTCTCGATAAGGAGGATCCTTACATTATGTTGGGAAAAAAGCTAGAAAGATAGTGAAAGCATTTGATATTTTCTTTGACATCGCATTTATAACTACTTCTAGGCCTTTTTATGGTAACCTGATTTCCTTGTTAATTTTATAAGTTATAAATATTCAATTTTTTATTTATTTATTTATAACTTGATATTTATTTAATGTCATGAGTGCCGAGGTAATTACAGGGGGTTATTGTACATTCGTCATAAAGTAAATTCGTCACATTTTTTAAACTCCATACATTCAAAGTTTATTCGTCACATGCATAAAAAATTTCCGCTGCACTAAAATTGTTTCATGATACACAGTCTAGTGTTAATTTTTTATTTACTCAAAAATAGGGGTGTAATAAGGTGAAACGCTATGTGTGTCTGTCTGTTCATTTGTCAGTTTTTGTTTTTTTATTGAAAGTAATTTATTTAGCGATGGTTCTTAGACATCATAATAAGAATCGGTTTAATCGTTTTGAAGTACTAACTTTTTTAACTGATTTAAAAAAGGAGGAGGTTTTCAATGCGGCTGTATGTTTTTTTTTAAGTACCTTTATCGATATTTTTAACCGACTTCAAAAAAGGAGGAGGTTCTCAATTCGTCTGTATGTTTTTTTTGTATGTTTGTTACGCGATATCTCCGTCAATTGTAAACGGATTTTGATGGTTCTTTTTTTGTTTGATAAGTCATGATTCAGGGGTGGTCCATATTTTATGGCGATCGGTTCAGTGCTTCTCGAAAAATTCATTAAGAACAAAAAAAATTGACGAAATATTCGTAGACGATTGTGCTTTTTCTTCAAGTTTCTATTTTCGTTTTATAAGATTGTAAGTAGTTTTATTTTGAAAATAAACTACTTTGAATGATATTTTAATACACAATCAAACATTGGGAGTCGACAGTAAAAAGTAATAAATAAAAACTTTTTTCAAAAAAATAATAACCTAGCTTCTGTTCTGCCAGTCAATTTGTGTTGCCACCGACTTCCGAAATTTTAGTTATTTTTGGGTTTTTAGCTTTTGAAGGCGGTTATTATTTTTTTGAAAAAAGTTTTTATTGTTAGCTGTAGTCGACATTTTAATAAATTTGGGGGCGTTTTTTATTTATTCATATCTTCTCTAAGACAGTAACGTGAGCCAAGATTATGTAAATCTATCAAACATTAGCAAGAAAACGTACAGCGATGCGGTGAAAATTGATGACATGATTAATCTCATCGGAAAACTTTCTGTGACGTGATTGGTGCAAAATACGGAAGAATTATGTAAAAGGGGCGGAAATGCTTATGACTGTATGTAGATTGAAAAGGGTAGACTATGATGGATGATGATGATGTTATTATGTTAAACTTGGTTATGCTTGCGGCTTTGCGCGTGTTACAGTAGAAAGAGGCTCTAGGAGAAATTGTAAACTTATTAAGGGTTATTCCAAATGTTGTTAAAATACATATTATTTCATCAACCATTCTTAAAGGTCTCGATTGTTACAGTCAATTTAAAACACTGGTATCCAACTGAATCCGGTTAGGCTGGAAGCCGACCCCAACATAGCTGTGAAAAGGCCAGGGAGATGATGCACTTTAATAAAATACTATTTATTAAAAGTTTTAGAGCGATAATTCTGTAGTACATTGTTTCTATTAGTTTTATAACTGGGAACAACGGATTGTTGTGTTACCTGACTTCGGAACCGTAACCCTATTTACGACTCTTTAACTAAAAACAATGAAGATTCAAACACAAATTAACAAAACTTTACTCTATATTTGACGTACAAATAATAGCTTCTGACAACTCAAAGATCGTCGTCATAAATCCCTGACTGCTCGACCCTGAATATTAACAGCGAACAGACAGACGATAGATATAGCTATCCATTTCAACACCCAGACAGTCCGCGAACAGTTAGTGGTTTGACTAGATACGGTTTTTTTTCAATAACTTTATGTACAAACACCGTACAGAGGCGGACTTAATGCCACTTAATGCTTAATGACTTATTTTCAGATATAACGAAACGTGTTCAGTAAAAAAAAAAAAAATCAAATACTTTTTATTTATTTCTCATCTTTTTTTTCAAAATAATATACCCTATGTCACTCTCACAACTAAGACGAATTCAAAGACACCACATATTTCGAACTCCGTTAAAAGGTTTAGGCTGTAGAGAGTGAGAGATAATACGTTCGTAGAGAATGAGACATAATACGTTCGTACACACATACGCTCGAAAAACTTAACCCTCCCTTCGGCGGTCGGGTAAAAGTGATTAGATACATTTTTTACACGTTTTATGACACTTATAACTAGCTTTTTGTTTTTTGGGGCTGTGCCCCTCGCCATTTCACCCAAAATATGTCTTTGGTTTATTGCTCCGCTCATGTGGGCTAGGGAAATGTTATGTAGCCAATGTACACCTATATCTGGAGTTTGAACGTTTATATTTTATTTGTTTTTTTTTGCACAATTTAAACTTGTGCAAACATGCAATCCAATTAGTATTTAATGTTGCTAAAAGTTCATTACTAAAAGTGCTTTCACGCCCGCGTTATTCAGTTTTACTTAATTGTTTCCAAAGCGCCACATCATTGTACTACGTCATATTTAATTGAAAGTTTATTTTTAGGTTCCATTATTCTATGTCGTGTACCTAACATGAAATAATTTCTTTGCCCACCTTTAATATAACCTCCTGGTTCGTACATAATTCAGAAACAAAACGACTCATTAACGCGCTCTTTTCTTCTTTAATGTGTCCTCCATCTTGCTTTGTAAACATACAACACAACATTATCTGTGGACCACAAATTAGCTCCATAGAAAACCGGGAGAGTTTGTCCCGGTAAACATTTATTTTTGCACCTAAAACAGTCTAGTTTTAAATGAAAATATTTTTTATTTTCCAAAAATACGTTAGTACGTTAGAACTGCACCACGGAACGTTATGTTGAATAGCCTACTAGCTGTCCCCCGCGGTTCTACCTGCATAGTTCCCGTTCCCGTGGGTTTTAGAAGGATAAAAACTATCCTAAGTCCTTTCTCCGGCTATGAACTATCTCCGAACTAAATTTCATTTCAATTGATTTTGTAGTTTTGGCGTGAAAGCGTAAAGGACAGACAGACAGGGTTACTTTTGCATTTAAGATATTAGTATAGATAATCTTAATAAATAAACGAAATAACTTCTTAAATCGGACTGTTTATTCCTAAAATTAACCCAATCAAGAAAGAAAGAAAAAGAGTTTATTCACACATAGTAAGCTACAAATAAAAAATAACTTATATACTATAAACCTTAAAACTAAAAACATCTAAGTAGCGTCACTACCGCGCGAAACGGCTAGCGCTCAGCATAATGCCGTGACCCATACACTCACTTGCACGAAAGGGCTAGCGCTCAGCATAATGCCGTGACCCATACACAGGCATGAGTCCACGACGCTGGTTTTCAGCGCTAGCCGGCAATGTGTTTTTTCAATCAGACAAACAAACTCTAAAACTTTACAATATTTATACACCAATCTACCCAACCCTCTAAACGATTCCAAAAACCATATTTATTTTAGCAGGTGTTTCAAACTCCAGCCATTTCCCCGAGAAACTTATAAAAATAACGACTTTCAACCAACAATAAGTTTTCATGGCTTTTTAATTACTTTTAGCTGGAAATGATGGATGGAAGAAATAACTCACAAGAATCAGCTCCGTCTTAGAACCACTTTAAAGGATTGCTTTGATGATTGATCAAAGGAATTGAAACCTTTAGTTGGTCCTTGGGACGTTAAATAGTAGCTAAATATCGGTACGGGTTTTGATTTTATAGGTGTGTTTCTAGAACCGTTAATTTGATGGTATTCATTTATTTTTAATAGCCAGGGGCTTCACTCGCGTGTTAAAAAAAGAATTATTTTCAAATAATTCCTTAAGATTCTATGTTTAACTACCAAAAATCCTTCTTAGTACTCAAACTTACATACCGTGTCAAAAATCGTCTACAACTAAAAATGCAAATTGGCAATGGTAAAGCCAAACATAGGGTCATTGCAATTTGAAGTGTGTTACTGTTCTGACATGGCATATAGTCTACGTACATATTATTTATTAGTAAATACACCCTTTCGACGACTGTCGGGCCGCTATTGTCTTTCAATTATGCCTCGAATCACGTGTGTTTGAAGACGGTCGAAGAATGTCGATACGTTTGGTAAATGCTGTCTTTACATAACTTTAGACAGAGGTGAATGACTATTCACCTCTTAAGCAAAACCTGGTATTAATACATTCAAGACGCCTAAATCCTGTAAAATTACAACGACTGTTCTTTCTCTCAATGTTTCACTGAATCGTATAAACGTCTGCGTATATCAAGGAAATGGTCCAAAAGTTTCCTTCAATTGCCCATTGCTCAAAAACTTTTGCTTGAACAATAAATGCATAAGTTTCAGTTTATTCTTAATGGAATTTTAACTCAATGGTATGAAGATAAAGTGAAGTGAAGAAAATCTAAAATGTAACTTTTTTTCATTAGCTGAATGAGCATTACACACTGTGAGACATCTTCCAACCGTATTCAAATGTCATTTAGCGCTGAAAACCAGCGCCGTGGACTCGTGCCTGTGTATGGGCCCGGCATTATGCTGAGCGCTAGCCCTTTCGTGCAAGTGTGTGAGTGACAAGTTCACATTGTTATAAAATACTATACACTATAGTATTTTATTTTTATTTAAGTTCGTACAATGTGAACTTGTCACTAGCGCGAATAAACTGTTTTTCTTTCTCTTCTTTCTTTCATTTAATGAACATGTTGATTATGGAAGTTGGATATTCTGGTCATTATTTCCTTTCACAAAAACCTGATATCGGTTTTCCTAACTGATTAGCTAGGTAGAAATACCGAAAGTTGGAGATCATTTTTTTTTTTGGTGAGTGGGAAATCATCCAATGACTGCTCCCGTCCTGGGTGCGGCGGGAGGGCGTGTCAGACTCTTACTGACTAAAACCCACTCATGTTCCTTCGATTGCCCTTTATGTTCCAGGGTCACGGTAACTGTTATAAACATAACATTCCGCAACTCATAACATTCCGCAACAACATAACATTCCGCAACAACATAACATTCCGCAACAACATAACATTCCGCAACGGAAGTTGGAGATCATCGAAGTCAAATTTAAAATAAAATAATTTATTTTCACACACAAACAAAATTCAATCATCGTCTTTCTTTTAAGTTAAAACGAAACATAGAATCACTTTGCTTCTTCCAAAAGATTGTTTAGTACGAAAGAGAACGAATATTTAATAAACTTTACTGTTGTAATATAAAACTTTTAAAACATGTAACTACACACATCAAAAGTGTCTAGGGATATTTCAATTAAACCTAAACAACTAAAATTCTATTAACTTTTTGTTAAGACCTACACATTAAAATAAACCTTGTTTAATAGCCTATCTAATCTGATAATAAACATTTAGATAAAGTTAAATTTAAAAAAAAACTTAGAAGAAGAGGAAAAACTCAGACAAAATTTCAAATTTAACTTTATTTTTGAAACATCAAAACCTAAACAAAAAAACTATTTTTTACAAAAATTGTTGAAACATAAAATTAATAATCCACTTAAGACTCTCCTGACACATCTGCAGCGGTTCTGCATACTCAAAACAAGGTGTCAATATCCTGTTGTAGAATACTGTCCCAAGTCCTTTTAAGATGCAAGAAAAGCTGGTTTTCATCCTCAATATCTTCAGGGAAATTCCTAAGAGCTCTTCTCAGAAGCTTATCCCAGGCATGCTCAATAGGATTTAAGTCAGGGGATTGTGCAGGCCAGTCTAAAGCTTGGATATCATGCTGTTGTAACCAACTTGTGACGATACGCGCCGTATGTGGACGGGCATTATCGTGCATTAGCTGGAAATTTTGTCCCATTTGTTGTCTGTGGGGCAAGATTACAGGCTCTAGCACCTCATCTTGGTATTTTAGAGCAGTCATATTGCCTTGTATCCAAACGAGGTCCGTTCTACCGCCGAGACGAATTCCTGCCCAAACCATAATCGTGCCACCTTGATATGCATGAACTTGTTGTAGGTGCTGCAGTCGATTCCAACGTCCAGGTTCTCTCCAAACACGTACTCTTCGCGAATCAGGATGAAATCCAAACCTGGATTCATCAGTGAAAAGCACAAGTGACTATTGAGAATGGTTCCAGTTTTCGTGTGGAATAGCCCATTGTAATCTTCTTCATCGATTGCCTCTCCTTAGCGCTGGTACCCTTAGTGGCCTACGAGTGCGTAGGTTGACTTCATGCAGTCGTCTTCTCAAAGTTTGACCGCTTACCAGCAAACCATACTCTCTCTGTAGCCTTTGAATCAATTGCATTGCCGTTACATTTGGTTGACTTCGTGCAGCATTTACTATGAATTGGTCCTGTACATGTGTTTTAATGCGTTGAGGTCCTCGGTGCCGTTCCACCACTTCCCCCGTGACACGATAACGTGACCAAAGCCTGGATATAACGCTCTGACTGGTCCTCATGGCTTCAGAAACTGCAATTTGGGACAGTATTCCCCAACAGGATATTGACACCCTTGTTTTGAGTATACAGAACCGCTGCAGATGTGTCAGGAGAGTCTTAGGTGGATCCACGGATTATTAATTTTAAGTTTGCAACATTTTTTATAAAACAATAGTTGTTTTGTTTAGGTTTTGATGTTTCAAAAATAAAGTTTAGATTGAAATTTTGTCCGAGTTTTTCCTCTTCTTCTAAGTTTTTTTTTTAATTTAACTTTATCTAAAAGTTTATTATCAGATTAGATAGGCTATTAAACAAGGTTTATTTTAATGTGTAGGTGTCTTAACAAAAAGTTAATAGAATGTTAGTTGTTTAGGTTTAATTGAAATATCCCTAGACACTTTTGATGTGTGTAATTACAAAAGCGATGACCGGTTCCTTATCCCAAAAGATAGTTTAGCAAGAATCTGAACTAGTTTTAAGAGGTTCGTGTTCAAAACAACAGTTTTTATAGATTGTTGATGTGTGAGTTTATAGCTTTTTAAACGCTCCCACTATCATCATCTTCCTAGCCGTTACTCAGCTATTTTAGGGTTTTTTATGGATGGGAAATCATCAAATGACCTTCTCCCGTCCTGACCAGGGCGGCCAGAGTGCCAGACTTTTACTGACTAGAATTCTCCCATGTTCCGTCAGTTGCCCTTTTTGTTCCGGGGCCCCGGTAACTATTAGAACTATTCCGCAACCCCATTGTTTTAGGGTCGACTTTCAATTTAACTTGCTGCAGCTGAATTAGTGTTTTCCATGAAGCGACTGCCTATCAGACCTTTACCACCCTGTTACTACGTAACATGGTATTTCTTGGTTAGATGGTGTCAGACTTTCTGGCTGATAACTCGTAACGATTGTCAATAATCCACAAAATAATTTGACAACTAGGATTTTGGCTTTACGTGCTTCTAGGCACAGTAGTTTCACACTAGTAACTTTTATTCTGCAACTATGAAAGTAATGGAAAAGTCAATAACACTTCAAGCTCAGGATCCCACGCAGAGTAAACCTATCCCACTTTAACTAGAATAGAGCAGGGCATGCAAATGTCAATATATATCTATTGATATATTATATTGACATTTGCATATTAAAATTTGACGAAATATGTGACCTTATTACCACATCCATCTGTATTTACGGTGTTTCAAGAGAATGAAGGATTCGATTTAAAAGATTTTTCTAAAGTAATGCCATACATATTCTCAAGGTCACACAAAAAGCCCGTGAAGTCCGGCTTAATTTAAAAAATGGAGGCTTTCTATCACTGATCATTTGGCGCCGTCTTGTGATCCGGAGAATCAATTTCTTTGAATGAGCTTTTTCTTTGAATGAGCCTTTTCTTTGAATGAGCTCTTTCTTTGAACATAGCCACTTACTTGATTACAGTTGAGATGTCAGCTATCTTCAGTTAAACTCATTTCATACTTTATTGGATGAGCCAGGATTTTTTACATTTTTAAATTTATCGTATTTATGAGAAGGTTTGTGGGTATGGATGTGGATGGTGGGTGGATGTTTGTTGCTCTTTTAGGCTTTAAAGACTGAATGAAATTTGCTGAAATTATGAATACATAGAAATATTGATTTGGCTTAATACATTACTTATTTATTTATTTATTTTATTTATTTATTAAACTTCATGTACGAACACAGTACATAGGCGGACTTAATGCCTTAGGCATTTTCTACCAGTCTACCTTAGGGTGATGCAGAGATAAAAACATAGTAGGTGCAAGAAAACAGAAAAGTTACAGGTATAAAATGAATTAAAATAAAATAGTTACTTAAATACATAAATATATACATATATACACACATAAATATATATATACATACATAAATACTATACATACAAAGTAGAGAGAGATAAAAATAAGTACATGTACTATACATTAAGAGTGAGATGAGTCTGCCAACTCCTTGAGTAAATGTTCTCGAGCTTTTACCTTAAAAGTAAACTGACTAGTGGCCATCCTGATATTCTGAGAAAGCACATTCCAAAGAAAAACAGCTTGGATAGGGAAAGAAGATTTAAGAAAACCAGAGCGGTGAGAAGGACATCGCAAAAGTCGATTATTGGAAGAGCGAAGATGTTTACTGTGTGCAGAGCATAAATATTGGAATAGAGAGGTCAAGTAGGAAGGTGAACTGGGTTTGTCTAGAAGAGAAAACAAGGTAGTCAACGCTCTTAATGCTCTGCGCTGTCTGATGGGCAACCATTTTAAGATTGCCCGATGTGCGGACACATGATCATACTTACGGAGATTGAATACGAATCGAATGCAGTTATTTAGAAGGCGATCGAGTTTATTGAGCAGATCTGCATTCAGGTCATAGTAGCACACATCACCATAATCAAGAATGGGGAAGATGAGGGACTGCACAAGCATTGCCTTTATGCGAGATGGTAGAACATTTTTTAATCTATAGAGCGAACGCAATATACCTGTAACTTGTTTGCTCACACTAGCAACCTGCTTACGCCAGTCCAGACAAGTGTCAATATAAAGTCCCAAATCTTTGACATCAGAGCTAAAAGGAATGACTGTGCCATCAAAGATAACCGGCGGTAACACTAGACCACTCAGTCTTCGCAAGTTATGAGCGCTCCCAATAACAATAGCCTGGCACTTATCAACTTTGTTGAGGACAACTTTTTTCCCCATGGGATATTCGCTTGATATATGAGTATTTATGTTTTTAATTTCTAATTACCAGTAACCCTATAAACTAATATAATAAAGTTTAGAGACATAATGGAAAAAAAAACTTCAATAAAAGATCAGGTAATAGGCAGATTTATGAGGTATTATAGTATGAACCTCAATATCACGCTATTCCTCTGACGATATTTAGATTACATAGAATTATTATTATCTATATAGATAAAGATGTAATCTAGTATAGATACTAATATTATAAAGGGGAAAGATTTATGTATGTATGTATTTATATTTGTTACTTTTTCACGCAAAAACTGCAAAACGGATTTTAAAGAAACTTTACAGAAATATATAAATAGCTCTTACATCAGAATAAGACATAGACTACAAAACATCACACTTTGACCCACGGGAGGAGAGCAGTAACCAAAAACCTAACATAACGCGGCGGACAGTTACTAAATTATATTAATGCGTCTTTATTCAACACCTACAAGTATTTACGTACCAAAACTTACTCCGAAAATTACATTTCACTAGACCCACTTCAACAGAGACTTACGCAAACAATACTCAACAATACCACAAGAAAGTAATTACAGTACTTGCGCTGCCGGGTGTACACAAGTGCTAATAAATAATAAGAGCTCGGGTACACCCCCGGGCACAGGTCACGCGTCGCCGAACTTTTCTAATATGGGAGCGGGCAGGCAAAATTAACCCTTATCGTACTGATATATTGAAGGGCTGGAGATAAGACGAGGGTATATAACGCAGGGATGTTATGGAGTTCGTAACCGTTACCGAAACTTTCGTATATCTGAAAATAAAAGTCAGTATCCGGATCCGATGTCAAAGATTCGGATAATTTCGGATAGAGGCGTAGTCATAAATTTGTTGTTAAGGGATTAGCCACGCGTGTCTTGCATTTTTCATTCTGCTATGCTGGAGGTCTTGGGTTCGATTCCCACCCAAATAAATACCATCCTGGGACAACCCACACAAGGTCATTTGATCCCAATCTAAGCACAGCTTGTACTATAGTAACCAGACAACTGATAAACATACTTATATAATTTATAAATACATACATATTAAAGATAAATTACAACCAGACACAGACCCAACAATCATGCTCATCACACAAACTTTGTGCTGGGTAGGAATCGAACCCACGACCCCCGACTTAGCAGTCAGGGTCACTAACCACTAGACCAGCAGGCCGGTCAAATAAAATTCTTCATATATTATATCCGTATTAGATCCGAAACATATCCGAAACACCCCTGATATGAAGTGTGTAGTGAATACGGGTTAGACAAAAAACAATATGCTCGCTAAACAAGCGTTTGTAGGGTCGGGTACCCGTAAGTTTTGATTAGGTTCAGCCAATTCTGTGTGCTGGTAGAATATGAATAAGTTTATATTGAAGGGCCTTTTTGGAGCTGTCAGAACAGTTTGTGACGTCAAAGATCCGCTGTCAAGAGGAAATGCGGCTTATGATTGGCCTCTTGGTTTAAGCGTTTGTGACCCTGACTTCTAAACCAGAGGTCATCGATTTCCAACTAGGAGAAATCTCTATGACGAACATAATTGTCTTCTAGGTGTAGTTTATTTATTTTAAAGTATGTATTAATACGACGAACTAGACTCCTTCGATAAAGACTGGCCCCAAATAGCTTTATGCAGAGAGAGGTGGAAAGAGAGTAGGGAGGCCTTTGCCCTGCAGTGGGAAAGTTTAGGCTTATAATAAATAAATAAATAATGTATTAATAAATTACTTAAGTATTTGTTATAGAAATGAGTAAAAACTCAACCATGTTTGCAGTGGGTTTTTCACATTAACAACATTAGTTAGTAAATAAATGTAAGTCGGAAATTGCTAAGCCGCTATAAGCAAGCGTAGTCAATGCTCGTGCCTTCTTTGTATGAGAAGAGGCCTTTCCTCTTCATGGAACAATAACAGGCAGATATTATTATTATCAATAGAAAAGAAAATAGTGAAAATTGACTCGTAGCTTTAAAAGAGTTGCTATTAATGAGCAAGCCGTCAAAAGGTATTATTACAGAAATTATTCAAACATCATTTAAAGATTTAAGTGCTCTATAGAAATGCCAGTACTTCTAAAATTAGATTGTATAGGTAAACTTTAATACATTTAGTACATTTTAGATCTAAAATGTACATTCATCAAAATAAATAGGTAGGCTGGGTTGACTAATATGATTTAAATTTCCTTGAATACAGCATGTGTTAAAATAAAATCTAAAATAACTTAAGAATTATTAGCAAATAAATTTATAAGACTGGCCTGTTGGTTTAGTTGTTAGGGACCCTGACTGCTGTGAAATAGTTAGTCGTGCGTTCGATGCCCACCCGGGACATATCTTTGTGTGATGAACACGATTGTTTGTTATGTGCCTGAGAGTAATTTATTTATAATAGGAATATCTTTATAAAATACTAGCTGCCTCCCGCGCTGCCCTGTCACACACAAGTATGCTATTTTAAAGTAGACGAGTTGCGCCTAACCACTGCGAAATAGTCTTAAATAGTATGGTCTATATGGCACTAAAGACAATTTCAAAAAAATATTTGTTCCTGACCCAGAAACTTATATGGCAAATTCGTTTAACTTCACTTTTTAACGGCTGAGTCATACCTAACTCATTCAACTAAAGTTATTACAGTTGAGCATTATCTATCAGTCAATTTTGCAACTCAATCTAAATCTGTTAACTTAAAGTTAGAATAGATACGCGTAGCCGAGTGGCTACGCGTATCTATTCTAACTATAAGTTAACAGCGCAGCCGGCGCTCTGTCTCTCTTTCGCACACTATGGAGTCAGTGTGCGAAAGAGAGACAGAGCGCTGCGCACGTGTCAGGACAGGACACAGCTCTTACTACCCGCCCCGCGGCATCCCATTTTTGTTTGTTTACTAAATTTATGTCATTACGTGTATTATTGGCGGAAAGTGCAGTCGTGCTAATTGTTTTAGCTTCCGTGTATCGAAGTTAACATTGTAAAGTGATTTTTAAGTTATCAACATGCATAATATTAGAGGAAAGACTTTATTAAGTTTAAGTAATGACAAAAAAGTGATTGAAAATGAGGGTTCTCTAACAAATTACTCTCAAATTCTCCAAAAAGCCAGTTCCAGAGAAGACCACTCAGTGATCCATTCACGAAATGAAACAGATATGCAGTTTGACTCATATTCAATGGCTAATTGCAGTGCACTTCAACCGTTATCTTTGAATGAAACAGTGTTACATTCCAATCGTCAGAATTTCTCTTCACCAATTACTATTTGTGACCTTCAGCCAGTGCCATTAACCATATTGACGTCCACGCCCATTCCAGTACTACGCAAGGAAGATCTGATTGAGTTAGATGGTACGTTGTATGAAGATATTGACCTTAATGATTTGGATTCCGTGAATGAAAATATACTATTGGACTTGACTGTTCATAAACGAAAATCATGTGCTGAAAACAATAGATTTGATGAAGTGACAAATAAATGTAACGAGCCAGTTCAAGTTGTCCGCACGTTATATAAAAGCCCTGTTTCTGTTAAAACTAAAAATAAAATTTTTAAAAATTACGTAACTAATAAAGAAGAGCAATGGAAGAGCAACAGTTTCTCAAAAAGTCAAGAGAAAAAAAATATTCAAAACCCTAAAGACAACAGTGACAGCAGTGTGTCAATAAGTCAAGACTGTTCGGAAACTGAGAAAACTAAGAAGTGTGTGAGAAAACAAAAGAAGAGAGATAGTTTTTCGACAAGTCAAGAGAGTTTAGAAATTGAAAAGAATGGTAGCCCTAAAAAGAAACGAAATAAGAGTAACAGCATGTCAAAAAGTCTTGAAAGTCTGAATATTGAGAGTTGTAACAAATCAAAAGGAAAAAAAAAGATGAGTGACAGTTTTTCAAAAAGTCTAGAATCAGAAAATACTTATAAGCCTAACAAGAAACGGAAGAAGAGTAACAGCATGTCAAAAAGTCTGGAAAGTCTGGAAACTGAAAAAAACAACAAATTTAAAGGGAAACGAAACAAGAATGACAGTTTGTCGAAAAGTCGAGAAAGTCTTCAATCTGAAAACACTAAAGAGCCCAAAGAAAAACGGAAGAAGACTAACAGCTTGTCAAAAAGTCAAGAAAATTTAGAAACAGAAGAAAATACCAAACAGTTGACAAATGAAGAGCAGGATCAGTCGTTGAGAGATACATCTAATGCCTCAGATACGAATAAATCTGTAAATTGTAACAAGAAAAGAAGAGAAAGAAATGCTAAAAAACGGTTGGAAGCAGAAAAAGAAAAGTATATAATAAAACCAACATGTGGACATACTTGTAGGAAAAAATGTCGGGATAAGTTTTCAGAGGAAGAAAGATATCAAATTTGGTCAAATTTTAGGAATTTGACTAAACAAAATCAAAGAAATTTCATTACCAGAAATGTCATTAGACATCGCAAGAAATATATAACAACGGAAAATTCAAAGCGACACAATACTTTAACGTGGACTTTACGCAATCATAAAGTATGCAAAACTTTTTTTTTAAATACTTTGGGGTTCTTCAATGCACAAACGGTTATGACAGTACTAAAAGCTAATTATAAAATGGGAGTAACAGATGTATACACTCAAGAGGCAGCGCCAGAACAACGAGGGACTAAAAAGCCTTGGAACACTTTCCCAGAGGGGTATAAGCAAGGGGTAAAAGAATTTATAGAAAATGTGAAACCTACAGTATCGCATTACAATCTTAAACATGCACCGAACAGACGATATCTGCCTTGTGGAGTATCTTTCCGTGATTTGTTCAAAGCTTATATTTCACATTGCGACGAGACCAATAACAAGAAATGCAGTTGGGCATATTTTTTCAATATAGTGAAAGAGATGAATTTATCCACAGCAAATCCAAGGCAAGACTTGTGTACAACGTGCCAAAAACATAAAGACATACATGACGATGAGAACCATAGATGTTCTGAATGCGATTGTGATGTATGCGCAGAATTTCCTACACATCAGCTGAATTATACTGAATCCAGAAAATGTCTTGAGAATGATTTAAAAAATGACTGTACAACTAAGAAAACATTTACAGTTGACATGCAAAAGGCAATTTGCATGCCTAAACTAACTATTAAAGACTATTACTTTTCCAGAAAGTTGGTGCTGTTCAATGAAACTTTTGTTTCGCCAGGGAAAAACGAACATGCGTACTGTATCGTTTGGCACGAAGGAGAAAGTGGTCGTAAAGCACACAACATTGCATCAGCATACACACATTTTATAGTAAATAATGCACGTGACTATAAAGAAATAGTTTTCTACTGTGATAACTGCTCTGCACAGAATAAAAACAAAATCCTGTTCACCGCCATGATAAGATTAGTTAACTCACAGGCGTTAGTAAGTACAGAAAAAATTAAATTTGTGTACTTTGAACCAGGCCATACATTTATGGCAGCCGATACAGTTCACGCAAGCATAGCCAACAAATTTAATAAAGTGAAAGAAATGTATGATTTATCAGACTTTACGGAAAAAATGAATAAGTCATGAAAAAATATGAGCGTCCAAAAAATAACACACAGTGAGATGATTTTGTTTCAAGATCAATTGGTAAAGAAATTTCCAAAAGACTACAATATAATGGCACTAAAAATTGTAGAATTTCGTCGAGGTTCAACAAATTTATTTGCTAAAAATTCTTATGTTACTGAAGATTTTAAAGAAATGAATGTGATGAAGAAAAACTGCTTAAAATTAAATGATAATAATTTTGATTTTATCAGTGAAATTCCTAAAGAAGAACATTGTCGAGGTGTAAGTGAAATAAAAAAAAAGGAATTGATGGAATTGTGCAAATCAATGCCACTGACACGGCAAGCCTTTTTCGTAGACCTTGTTGTAAATGAAAACGTTTGTGATTTAGACACCGTGCATGATAATTCATAAGAATAATAGTCATAATTTTAGAATTGGACTTCTTTGTTTTTTAATTGAAAACTTTAATAAAACAATTGATGATTTTTTGAGTTTTTTCAAGTTCTTCCATATCGATCCGTCGTGACAAAGCTTGCATATAAGTAACACTTATCAAACACATCTCATACAACTATTAGATATCATAGATAGGCTCTCCATCCTTCGCATGTTTGTGATTGCACCCAACTCTTCTAACTAAAATTAGGACACGACGCGTAACCACGTTTGTATGAAACGATGGTTATGCGTAACTCGTTTAGCTCGATTTAAAAGTTTATTTTATCAGATATAAATAAATAAATTATGGCAATATGTTCTAGACACTTTTTGGTAACTTTATTAAAGAATTTAAAGTGTATTGTACGTTCAAGTAATAAGATACAAGTACATGTTTATTTAAAACTTCTAAGCCGTTTTTCTCAAAACGTTGTTTTTTGAGATAGCAGATCTGTGCGTGACACGGCAGCGCGGTTTCACACGCATTAAAAATGTTAAGGGTGAACAACCCTTATCATTTAGGGGTATGAAAAATAGATAGTAGCCTATTCTCAGACCTACTGAATATGCATATAAAATTTGGTAAAAATCAGTAAAGCCGTTTCGGAGGAGTAAGGTAACTAACATTGTGACACGAGAATTTTATTTATAAGATTATAAGTAAGTTTATCAGTAGCCTAGTTACCATAGTACAGACTCTGTCTAGTTCGGGTTCGGCCGTGTATTAGTTGCCCCAAGATGTTTATTATTATTATATCTGAGGCCCCTGCCTACATATCTACTTTGTGGAATGTACCTATTTCAATAAACGTGGTTTCACCTGTTTTAAAATACGAAGAGCGATTTCATGATTAATATCCTGCGGGTAGTCCGATATTGTAGTGGTATTAAAACTCAATCAACGGAATGGTAATAATTAACAGGTTTGGTTATTAAGCTTCGGTGGGGAATGATTGTATCTGTTAGTACGTATTAATACTCTGTATGAATAATAGTGGAATTAATATACGATTACTACAAACCACAATGACACATCATCTCCCTAGCCTTTTCCCAACTTTATTGGGGTCGGCTTCCAGCCTAACTGGATTCATCTGGATAGTGTTTTACGGGAAGCGACTGCCTATCAGACCTCCACAACCCAGTAACTGGGCGACACGATTCCCCTTGGTTAAACAGGTCAGACTTTCTGGCTGCTGATTACCCGTGACGACTGTCAAAGTTTTACGAATGACTACCGGGACCAACGACTTTACGTTTTCGAGTTACGACTTTCCAAAGCACGAGATGACAGTGATGTCCAAGATAAAGTTTGATAATTTAACCTACTGCATTTATTTTTCCCAGAAATTATTTTTGAACAATGTTTTTGTTCTTGATTTACAGTTGCCAAAATGTTTGCAGTTCGGAACGGAAATTGTGTGAGCCGGTCGGTTACTTTGAAAAGCTGAATTTAGAACGTTTACCGGTGAAATTCCCATTCGTTGCTCTTTAAAAGAAAATAATTATGGCAACGATCGAAATAATATAATTTAAAGAAATAAAGATTAAAACAAAAAAAATATTAAAGATTTTCAAACCCAACAAATAGCACCCATTCACAAGCGTGACGCATGGATTTTATTTAGTTTTACATCCCGAATATATTTAAGCGGTCAGATTAATTTACAATCTTACGGATCAACAATCAACCCCTACTATTTTACGTTTATCTACCCCCTGAACACATTACCAGAACATATTCAACCCTTCGATATAAACTACACTGCTATCTATAGTCGATAGAATCCAAGATGGCCGCCGTCCCGCGCTATCTGAACGGTCTAACTTAACTCTTAGTGACGTCACTAAGCTTTCTCCGATATCCTAATGTTTGGCTGATCTTGGATCGTATATTTATGTAAAGTTGACTTTAAATAAATGTTTATGTACGTTTGAGCGTTTGAACAGCTATGTGCATGAATGTTGAAAAATTGATGTGTTATTGACTGACTTCTAAAATGATTTTATATCCGTCCGTATGCTTTCTAATTTTGCAGGCATTTCCCATTGCAGGGAAGAGGCTTTTTCTTGTACAGAAAGTACGAAGATTAGCGATTTCAAATTTGTCAATAAGTCCAAGCTTTTTCAAGATGTTCTTCTTCACATATTCCAACGAAGTTCCTTAAAAATAAAGGTTTCGTATATTTAAACTTATGCTCTTTAATGAAAGTTTTATCATATATTTTGTAACATCTGGTATCGTCGGACAAATGACAGAAATCAAGAAAAAGTCGGGAAGCACCAATTTTCGTAAAAAAATTGCGTAAGGACAGGCCCATCGTTTTTCATGTCACCAATTCCTATACCTTTGCTTTGCGTCAAATTCCAGTAATTTATTTCAATTAGGCTGGAAGGGTATTTTTGGTCGTGACTTTAGGAACAAAGGAATTTAAACTTACAAGCTTTTGCTTGCTGTTTCACTCGTGTAAGAAAGAGACAAAAAGTAGCCTCGTCACTCTCCATCCCTTCAATCTCCACTTAAAACTCACGTTAATCCGTCGCACACTTTCCTATTTATAATTTTAGTATGTATTACCCTTTCCAAAAGATAGTTTCATATAGAAATATATGTAAAAAAGTATAAAAAAAAATATAGAAAAACAGGTAACGATAACTAAATAACGCACATTTATGGCATTGTCATAGAAAAACAATAAGTTTCTGTAATGAAACAAAATGAAGATATCATTTTAAGCCTGATTAAAATTGTATTATGTCATGGGAACGGATTATCGGCATATCAAGTACCTTATGTTTTAATATAGATCTATTCTATCTATATGCTAAGAACGTCTAATTAAATCCGTGAATAACTGAGTAAACAAACATCTTCTTAAATAAACTTTCACATTTATAATATTACTAGATTAGAAGTAACTAGTACAAAGTGTAAATATTTAAAGAAGACCAGAGAAAGACAGCTATGGGAGTATTTTTTTTTTTGGTGAGTGGGAAATCATCAAATGACTTCTCCCGTCCTGGGTGCGGCGGGAGGGCGTGTCAGACTTTTTTAATGACTAAAACCCACTCATGTTCCTCCGGTTGCCCTTTATGTTCCAGGGCCACTGTTCTATTATAACTATAATAATGGTAGTTCTAACATGAAATATGATTATTTGTCTACAGAGGAGCTGAGCGGCATATTCGTAAAAAGCATCAGTGAAGGCAGCTCGGCGGACCTGTGCGGCAAGATACAAGTCAACGACCGGATTGTGGAGGTAACACTCATTTACACGTTAATTAGGGCCTGATTTCTTTATACTCTGGCGTCACGAATAAATCCGCTACAAACTTCAGTCTGACAATGCCGTGCCTAAGGTTAAAGCCTATACTACACAGGTGCGTTATTTTCGGTCTATAATTGTGATATCTGTCTTTACTACATACTTGAAATAACTCAAACTTGACAAACTTTAAGTTAAATACAATATTACGGGTCGACAATCGTGCACCCGGCCTTCAAATAGTTATTGCGAGACTCGGTAATTATAAACATGAAACACCAATATTCTTTTCTTTTACGAATCTTCCAGATTAAATAATGTTTTGAGATATCACTGATTAGGCCGTATACAGAAAGAAAGCTGGAAACTTATAAGCGCTTGCCGGCGTTTGTCAGCGCTGGTAATCCGCGCAGAAAAATATATGAACACGCGCCGATAAGCACTGAACGGTGCCGACAAGCTTCAACACACGCTTGTCAGCGCTGGGCGTTGCCATAACAACTGCAAGCAATCATTCCGACATTTTGCTTAGTCTGCTTCAACCTGTTTCCTTTGTGTAGAACGGACCAGCGCTGACAAGCGCTGGTAAGCGCTTATAAGTTTCCAGGTTTCTTTCTGTATACGGCCTTATGATAGAACAGCTTGGTGAAAAATATAAATTTGAAAATAAAGCTTTATGATACAAAAAAGCAAAGCCCCATCGAGATTCTTATTGTCAAGTAATAAAACATTTCGATATTAGAGAGTCTAAATTCATGTGTTTACTGAACCGATACTACTCTCTTTGTTCCGTGTAATTGGCGCCCAATGTGGGACACTTGACATAAAAGGTGTCCCCATACGTTGTTGAAAACATTGTAGCAGTAAATATACCGCCGCATTTTCTGCACCAATTTATAACAGTCAACAACTGGATACTTTCACGTTTCCTGATAAAGTATGAAGCATCTATCAAGTAAGTATTTGAATGTGTGGGTAGGTTGACAAAGTGGAGTGAATAAAAATTACATCTGTATGTTTAAAATAATAGTAGACTGACTGACTACTGATACTTATATCAACGCATACCCCAAACCACTGGTCCAAGAGACATGAAACTTGGAAGGTGTGTTTTTTGTGAACAGTATTAGGAAAGGATTTTTAGAAATTCCAATTCCAAAGTGATAAAGTCGGTAATGGAAGTTGGCAAAAGCAAGTTTTATACAAAATTGTAAGCTTAAATGTAATAAAAATTGATATTGCTTAAGCAAATAAAGATATATTTGATATATTTAAAAGTAATATGTCAATTAAATTAAAGAAGAAGACTTTGGACTCATGCATCCTACCGTCTCTAACATACGGATGTCAGACGTGGAAATTTACAAGAAAAATAAAAAACAAAATTAGCTATTGCCAGAAAGGTATGGAACGTAGCATGCTTAACATAAAAAAGATGCACAAAATTCGTCATACAAAGATAAGAGAACACACAAAAGCAATAGACGCACTAACTTATGCCCAAAAACTTAAATTAAAATGGGCCGGCCATGTTGCCCGATACACAGATGACAGATGGACTAAAAATATCACAACATGGAATGGACCAACAGGAAAACGCAAAGTAGGAAGACCATACACAAGATGGGAAGATGATATAAAAAAGCTAGCAGGACATAACTGGATAGAGAAAGCGAAAAATAGAGGTGAATGGAAAAAAGTGGAGGAGGCCTTTACCTGAGAGGGGTCCATGCTATTTGAAATATTATTATAATTATATTAAAATTTTTTAAAAATGTATTATTGAATTTATTGAAATTTTAAAATTGTATTATTGATTTTGCATGGAATAAATAGGCTTTTTTATTTTTATTTTTATTTTTATTTAAGCAAATAAAGTAGTTATGTATCTACTAAACCGATTCTACTCTCTATTATCTTGTTGCTGTAGATTTTTCAAAATGGCGCCCAACATGGGACACTTGCCATGAAAAGTGTCCCTCATACGTTGCAGAAAAACATTACAGCTATTTCTGCACCAATTTATAACAGCCAACAAAGGGTAACTGGATACTCTCATGTTCGTAGATAAAGTACTAAACATCTATTACGTACGCCAACAATGAGTGGGAAGGTCAACAAAGTGGAGTGATTAAAAATTATGTTGTCATATAAAGTCGGGTATCCACTTTCTTCCCGAGCATCTTGCGTTGCTTTTGCTTTCTGACGAAGACGGTACGCGTAACTTCATAAAAAATACGCATGCTCCACTGACAGTCCTCTTGAAATTTTTTCTTCTGGCACTCCAGCATTTATCTAGGCGTGGAGCGTGATACAATAGTTACAGGCGTGATACAGTAGTCTTAATTTCAGCTGTTATAACTACAGTTGGTCGGTCAAAACACAACAATAAAACTACTTAATGGATGACCACCTTTAAATCCACATAAAATGCATCTGGTTATTGTTATAATATATTTTTAAAATAATAAAAGAAATCGGAAGACATACTTACCTAGCGAAGAGCAAAACATTACCACACAGGACAAGATCGGAAATTCCGGGAAATTTCCCGAATTTTCCTTCTATACCAACTTCAGTTACAACATAACTTAGTTAGTAGTTAAGGAGCCTTGTATCAGTCCATATCGAGTGACAAACTGAACCCTTGTTACATAGTTAGTTAGCAAGACCGTGTTTATGGCGCCAGAGGAAGGCAATAAAATAATATACACGCAGTTAAATAAGATATAGCTCTATTAAACAGTCAGCCATTTTTATTGCGTTTTTAGCTACTTTGACCTAAATTTTCATTGGCATTTGTTATATATTTACTCTTTCATACTAGTCCATGGTGTAAATGCTAGCACAGGCTGTTCTTGTGACTTTGCCCTTCTATTTTTAATCGGTTTCAAAAATGAAAGGGTTCTCGATTCGTCGGAACCTTTTTACCGATTTTTTACTTTACGAGTTTAGGTAAATTAGCACAGCCATTTTTGATTAAAAAAAACCAAGCATTTATGACCCGGGCACTTATGAATTGTCAAAGAATCTGTCAGTTAGAAAGAAAGTTGAAGCTAGTTGCTTGTTTCAAAAAGGTTGATCTCTCTATAGAGAAGAACAAGCAAGAAACTCCGAGGACACTGTTTTTAAAATATTAAGTTTTACAATAATTTTAGTTACAATATGGTCGTTTTATTCTCGAAATAGTAGTAATTCCATGAAACATTAGTTGGACTGGAAACCGTCACTAGTTCGACGACCAAACTAATGAATCGAACTAGTGAGAATAAATCACTTATATAGTGAGATCGGAGATATCCGACATTCACACGAAAATCTACTTGAGTTTAATTTTATTCTGCGATCGAACTAATCCACCCCGCTACTTGTCGATACGTCGAATACTGCATTTATATAAGCCAATTATTTTGGGTCAGATTAATTTATAAACACAGTGAATTTTTGAATCAGCAAAACCTTTCAAGTGGCAGTTATGTTAGTGATTCTCGATCGGAATCAACAATAGCATCGGTAGGTATTTTTATAATTTAATTTTTTAACGCTAATCGGTATGTGTGAGGCTGCCGATCTTAAAACGCGGCCAGTCTGTAATATATTAAATACTCGTAGTTATTGACTGACTGGGTGATATATCAACGAACAGTTCAAATCGCTTGTAATGCGGAGAGTATGTTCTTTGTGAACAGTAAGTATTCTCTTAGAAGGTTTTTTTTGGAAATCCCAACCCTAAATGGATAAAATAGGGGAAGGGAGTTTCGACATTCATGCAGACGAAGCTGCGGGCGAAAGCTAGCTTAAAATATTTTCTATTACAAGTAAGTTATACCTACATAAGAAACAATGGCGCAATGAAATCAAACTTAAATCAAACCAACTTCAAAAAAAAATTGTTCTTTATTAAACCGACTAACCTAACCCTTCCCTGCAACTAGCCGATCACCCGCGAGGAACACCGGGGACCCATTAGTCCAACTAATTTGTCACGCGGCGTGACATGCACTGGTGACGTTTCACGTCGATATTCTTGATTCGCAGCGGGCGGTGTGACGCGTGCTGTAGCTTGTAGAGTTGTGATGGTTGATTAAATTAATATATTGTTTGATTGTATTAGCTATGTAGCTTTGCTGTAACTTTTTTTTGCTCGTCATTTGTCCTGTCCCCCGCTGTTAGCGGCGTTAAGTCAGGTATTTAGTTAATTTATTTGCTTACTGCTTTGTTCTCGTGGGTTATAGCGTAATGTTATAAAGCCAAGTTGTTATTCTGATGTCTAGGTCCACATTTAATCGGTAACACTGCGGAACCATTAGTCCGACTAATTCGATCGACATACAGATAGACACACTTTCCCATTTATAATATTAGTATGGATGTTTTTAAAATAGTAAACTGACTGACTGTGGATACATCAACGCACAGCCCAAAGCGCTTGTCCTAACATGAAACTTAGAGTGTTTGTGCTTTGTGAAAAGTAAGTAACCTCCAAAAATATATTTTAAACTAGCTTTTGCCCGCGACTTGGTCCGCGTGGAATAATAGTTCCTGTTCCCGGGGGATTTCCGGGATGAAAACTATCCTATGTCCTTTCTCGGGTCCCAGACTTATAGCTGTACTAAATTTTATTCAAATCGGTTCAGTGGTTTAGACGTGAAGCAGAGACAGACAGAAAGACAGACAGAGTTACTTTCGCATTTATAATATTAGTATGGAAGTATGGATAAAATAATGGTGGTAAAATAGTGGAGAGAAGTTCGACATCCACGCGGGCGAAGCTACGGGCGAAACCTAGTAAAGTTTTAAAGTTAGGTATACATACTAATAGAGTTTCCTTACAATAGTTAAAATGAACTGCTGCAAGAGAACTTAGAATGCTCCAATAAACCCACCAACAGCTTACAGTTCCGTTCTAAAGCTACAGCTAAACTTCAATTGCTAACAAGTTAACTTTCACAATCGGCACGACTTGGCATCATGAGCTGGTCCCCAGAAACTTACTAATTACATACGGTTTAGAAAATAATTTTCCCAAATTGCTCCACGTTTGAAACTCCGCACGGATTTCAAACTTTGAACCCTCGTAAAGGTTTTTCTGGATTATTCTCGCTGAAGAAAAATTTTACGTTTTGTATGTGTTACTTTTTTATGTTTTTCTTTAGTTTAACCCACTGAATGCTATAATTACAGACACAATTAAAAAAGCATTGTGTCTCGCGTGCTTCCACGTCCTATACACACGGAAGGTTAACCTAGGTAATATTTTGCTTGGTTGTTTCATTCTAGCTTTTTATCCGACTGCCCAAAGGAGGGTATTGTTTTTCGAGAGGATGTATGTCTCATAGTTAGGCATCAACTCAACCGTTTATCGGATTTCGACATATGAGTTGTCATTGAATTCGTCTGAATTGTTCGAGTGATATAGAGTATAATAATTTAACCTTACAACGACCAACCGACAGCCGGCTATCGGGCTGCTATTGTCTTTCTATTGTGTCTCAAAGCACGTGTGTTCGAAGGATTAAAAAAAATGGAAACATAAAATATTAATAATTAATATATCACAAAACCAAACTGCAATTTCAGGAGTTGGTGGCAATAACATGAAACAGAAACAAAGCCACCGGCTGTAATCTTGTCAATTATAATTATAGAAATTATTCTTATGAAACTCCGAACAGTTTAGATTCCTGTGAGAACACAACATAAAGACACAGACAGTTTTATTCATTTAAAACACCTAATTCAATTTCTCCCTCATTTCGTTTTCATGTAATGTATTTCCTGTCCGGACACGTGCGTGACAAAATATTTCTTCCTTAACAACCTGCCGAGGAAATGGTTAGGGCCAAATGGACACGTACACGCGTGTTCAAGGCGAGGCATGCACACGAAGCAACTTTGAGTTGCCTGTTGCGGCAACCAGCAACTTGTAACTAGATGTTTTGAAAAAGTTTTTTTTTAAATAACCGTCTTAGAAAACCTAAAACAGAAAAGTTACTTAAATATCGGAAGGCGGCGACTTCTTTCCTGATTTTGATTGTTGCTTAACATTGTCACCTAGTTCCGGCTCTTTTCAGTGCAGAGTTCTATTGTCATTTTTCTGATTTTGTAGTTCAAATCTAGTCCTAGTTATAGGTTGATGCTAAGCTAAACATAACATACAAATAGATACACATAAAATAACGAATTCTGAATCAAATTTAATAAGAATCACGTAAATCGAATCGCACCATAAAAACAAAATTAAATATAACATTAAAAAGTTAACGGTAACAAAAAAATCTAATTATTTCAATACTAGCTTCTGCCCGCGGCTTCGCTCGCGTTAGAAAGAGATAAAAAGTAGCCTATGTTACTCTCCATCCCTTCAACTATCTCCACTTAAAAAATCACGTCAATCCGTCGCTCCGTTTTGCCGTGAAAGAAAGACAAACAGACAGACAGACAGACAGACAGACAGACACACTTTCCCATTTATAATATTAGTATGGATTATAAATCAATTATTTAAATATATTATTAATTTATTATAATTATTTAAATTAGTGCCTCAGCGACTTGTTGGGTTTTTTTTAACTTAAAACCATACTATGTCCCTCGTAGGTATGCAAAACCGATTCGGGCTTGACTGTTTTTTTTTAGATGCGTCTTATTATGTAAAAGTCTTTCTTTATAAAAAGAAGGGAAAAGTAACTAGGCCTTTGTTGCTGTAATTAGCGTTCCCAAAAAAACCTTGCAGAAAGTGTACAGTTGTCTCATGTTGCTACGTGTATTGACCGCCTAACAGTTCAAAATTGACGGCATGAAGACGTCAATAGCGTCTTTATGCTATAGTCATAAGGTTGGTTTTGGTTAAATAGTTTTGACTTGTAAGTAAAGGTGCGTGCACCGTCTTACTTCGGATTGATGGATGGAAGATGAAGTTGTGGGGAAGATTGATGGGAAATATAAAAACTGTAATGACTTATGTTTGGGGGGTGATGTTATCTTTTAAGGGACAAGTATGTTAGAGAATTTTTAATAGTCTGAAGCCATTTTAGATGGTTGAGAATTTGAGACTAAGGTATTAGATCCGGGGTTGCGGAATAGTGCTAATAGGTACCGAAGCCCCGGAATTTAAAGGGAAATAATATTCATATAGTCATGTACGGAAGGAAAATAGGTGCAAATTAGGGCATGCAGGACAGTTGTTTGAAGGAGATACCGTGGTCCCAGACACAAAAGGCTAAATAGGAACAAGAGTGGGTTTTAGTCAGTAAAAGTCTGACACGCCCTCCCACTCCACCCAGGACGGGATAAGTCATTTGATGATTTTCCACTCACCAAAAAAAAGGTATTAGGTATTTTCATTTTTCTCCTATCTTCACATAATTACCTAGCTATTAGCACTTCGCTCGCGATTTAGCTTACGTGATAGTGATATCTATAAAAATCCCTAAAAAAAGAAAAGTTGAAGTAGTTTTGAAAATTATTTGGCATAAATTATACGTTGAAAATATTCAATAATATTGCTTTTTTTATATAAATACGGCATAGACTTCTATAAATTTCCATGGAATCGTTAATTATTTTCCAAACCAAGTAAAAAAACTCCAAATAATCACATTCATCTAATCAAACAATTGAATCTCCCAATCAAAATCACTCCAAACACTAAATAAACTCAAACGACTGAAACCACTCGATTCTGAGCAATCGATATAAATGGTATCGAGTCCCCTAAAGCTATCATACTCACTATAACTCGATCAGTGGCTGCACTGACCCCCAGTCGTCTAGATGTCAAATCAGATTAGTCTTTATATCGGCCATCTTGGATTTACCCTTCCGTCAGAATTCACTGAATGTTTCGTATGTTAACTGGAAGAAATTAAACAGACAAAAACGCATTTTTAGTATGCACCGTATATTTACTTTTATTAATTTGCATAAACTGCTCTTGCTTTTTTAAAGCAAGGAACAAATCCAAAAAGAAAACAGTCTCAGTAAATCAAAACATCTAATCGAATCTCCCAAACAGAATAACTCCAATCACTAAATATACTTAAACGACTGAAACCACTCGATTCTGAGCAATCGATATAAACGGTATCGAGTCCCCTAAAGCTATCATACTCACTATAACTCGATCAGTGGCTGCACTGACCTCCAGTCGTCTAGATGTCAAATCTGATTACGCTCGACTTTATATCGGCCATCTTGGATTCACCCTTTCGTCTGTGTTGACTTAACGTCTCGTTGAGAGGGATCGCTTCGTTAGCTAGTATTTGCGATATAAGTTGTTTTATTTTACTTTACTATAGCATCGAAAAAATAAGAAAAAATATTTATTTGCTCAAAGAGGAGGCGGCTGAACATCGCAAAAACCATTCATTTTATCCATCAATCATTCGGACACACAAAATCTCAAAATAACACCTATTCCGTACATTTAGTATTTCACAAAAAACAATAGATTTTTTTAATAAAAACAAAATTATATCCACTTCAGAAAAACTGACATATTCTTCTTTAATGACCAACACACTAGTATGTGAGTAAACACCTGAAAAACACAAACAGAACGTAACAGAAACAAAAGAAAATAACAGCAGAATATTTAGAAAAGAGCCTATTGTTAGAAGCATCGTATTAATATTTAGTAGCGACCCGAACTGGGCTGATGAAACAAAGATTAAACATGGCGGAATAATAATGTTTAAAAATGAAAAGAAACAAACAGATATTTCAGATGGAAATAATATTCATATAGTCATGTACACAATATGGAGGAAAAATAGGTGCAAATTAGGGCATACAGTACTAACCTATCAAATTCACGGGAATTTGCGTCCGATACATGTAGAGTTCTGGGAATTTCCGAGAATTTACCTAGTTAGTTTTCATGCCACCTTGACCATTTGAAGTAAAGTTATTTAAACATTCGAACACACGTGATTTGAGACACAATAGCAGCGTGACAGCCGGCTATCGGTTTTTCGTTGAAAAGTTTTTACTGCAATACCAATGTAATTAAAATAGTCATTTATAGTAGATGAAAAGAAACTAACGCAGACATTTTGGATGGAAATAATATTCATTATAGTCATGTATGGAATTAACAGATATGTACAACTGTAATACAACACGTCAGAAACAATAGATGATAAAGTGCAAACTGCAGCATGCAGTATCGATAGCAACCCAATTCCCAGGAGTTTGCGTCCAATTTTGAAAAACCTTGATAGTTTAAAAAAAAAGCTATTTAAAGGGGTTCTTAGGCTATCAATAAAGTTTTAAATATAGGTCGAGCAATTTTGACCATCCATACTAATATTATAAATGGGAAAGTGTGTCTGTCTGTCTGTTTGTCTTTCTTTCACGGCAAAACGGAGCGACCGACGGATTGACGTGATTTTTTAAGTGGAGATAGTTAAAGGGGTGGAGAGTAACATAGGCTACTTTTTGTCTCTTTCTAACGCGAGCTAAGCCGCGGGCAGAAGCTAGTTTAGAATGAAACTGGATGCGCTTGACAAGCATTGATCCGACAGTATTGCCAAATGGGTTGTTAGAAATATTTAGGAAGTTATTTTTTTGCAATGCTTGTCAAGTATTATGCCTGTTCGTCTAGAAGATTGTTTGTCAAACAACTCATTCGCTTTTTTCAAAAAATAATGAATTATTCTTTTAATTTTCTAATCTTTTATCCTTCTATTCAATTTTACTTTTCAATTTTCTTTTTTTTCCTTTCGTCTCTTCTTTTATTTTCCTTTTAATATTTTAAACGGCTGTTTTCTAATGTTTGATGTTTTATATTATGTCTAAAATGATGGTGTATTCCAGATTGTAAAGCCATAAATTCGTAACGAAGCCTCGAGCTCTCGACAGTGTACAAGAGGCCGATACGGCAAGTTTCTCCACTTGTATTCTGATAGATTTCAAGTATTCCGGAATTTTTGCTCTGTTTTGTAATACTTTTTATATTTTTCATGCAGAACTTTTCGATAGTGAAGAGTCCAAGAGAAGACTTGGATAGGTTATAAATAACTATTTTGTTTAAGCCTTTAATGTTTCTTTTTTCATAAAATCTAACTCAATTTGTAAAATAAGCAAGTATAGAAATGTCGGCCACCACACAGTATTAAAATCGAATAAAAAACGTCTAAAAATTGCACCCCTGGTATTGTATTTAGTGTTTGTTGTTACAGTTGGTACACATAATGTGAAAATTTTAACTCTCCACTTATTACGGTTCATGAAATATACACCCCTGTCAAATTAACTATTGAAAAAAAACAGGCTTAGTAATAGTCCCGTTAGCACTCCTCGGATACAAAACCCTACAAACCAGCTGGCGTATTGAAGAGAGGTCTTATTATTCAAATATTGTGTAAATCTGCTCCAATATTAAACAAAACAGCTCCCAACAACGCTTCAATACGAAAACAATTCAAATTTATACGAACACAGCAAGTAACAAAAGTACCGTAATACAGAATATCTGATATAATTTTCATCTCCTTTTTACGTTGTAATATCCCTTTAAGTAAGAATACCATAAGGGTCTGGTCAAATTGCTTGCGAAAAAGCGATTTATATTTTTCCTTGTATATTACAATTCAATACTATTCGTGAATCAATCTATGAAATACATTTTTTTGTACTTAATTAGTTAAAGAAGGCTTATTTCACGCAGTGTACTGATATGATATAATATAAAGTCAAAGTCAAAGTCAAATCATTTATTTCCATTAGACCAAAAAAGGCACTTTGAAACGTCATACTTATAAAACAAAAGTGAATCTACCGCCCATTCGGAAATGTTGTTACGTATGGAGAAGAATGGGCAAGAAACTCCATACTTACTCTTTTAAAATAATGTTGATACAATTATTATTTGTACATTGTTAAATGTGAAGAGAAGAATGTATATAATGTCAAAACCATTTCAAAAGTCAAAAGGGTATATAAACATAATAAAAATTAAAATTAATTAGGAAATGGAAGCTAATCAAGTTCACGAACATTTAGTGTAACACATTTACTAATAAATTACCTTCCTCAAAAAATGAAAAATAATGTGTGAGCCAGCGCTTCCAACTATTAGAAAAAAGAATTGTGTCTAATTTCTAATTGTAAAAGTAAAAGTAGTTAATCATTATCAGTTTAAATTAGCCACCAGTTTGGTTTTGTCTACACTGTGGATTAAATATCCTATGGAGCTGGACCAGCATGCTTCCAAGCATTTTTATCTTGAATGTAATCTTCCAATTTATAATATGCTTGTTGACATAATTTATTCTTAATATATGGTTAATAATTATGGTGGTAATTATGACAACTAGCAACATATAATAAAAAATGCAAAAGAAACAATTAGATAAAAGTATACAACTTGAAATACCACTAATCACAGTTTGTATTCTTTAAGCTGAGATTTCATGACGTTACATCGCACGTGCTTTGACTAAGTATTATACTTGTCACTGTCGTAGAAATGTCAGCCTATGAATGCAAGAAAGATAAAGAAAGAAAGTGGGAGAAAAAATGGATACATTGTGTGAATAATGATAATGAAATGAAATGAAATGAAATGAAATTGTTTATTATGCAAGTAGGATATTAAATCACTTTTACATGTCATTTTTTTTTTAAACTAGATGAAGTCGGCATTTCCTAGCTGACTACCTCTAAGAAGAAATGCCGAAACAAACTCAAAGGATTATCGTCTCTTTTAAAGTCCAGACATAGATTTCAATTTTTTTTGTGCAACAAACCATGCAGAATACTTTTCGGTCAGACCTCTTGAGGAAAGTTCCAATTACAATATTTAGGTACATCTGCCTCAACAAGCAACGTGAGCTCAACTTAATCTTAAGGAGCTCCACGAACCGACACAATATTACTTGTAAGAGCTTAAAAAATTGGCTTGCAAGCCGCGTGCAAAATAGTTACATAGTGCATTCTACATGATTTGTACACTTACAATAATAATATAAATGTTTTTTTTTATACAACAAAAAAAAATATTCTAGTATGGGTTAACAGAGCTTAGCAGAGCGAGCAGTTCAATCCCAAGCTTTAATGTCTTCTAAATATTCTGAAATTTTATAGTACCCTTTTTTACAAAGTTTGCTTTTAATACAGCTTTTAAATCTTCTAATGGGTAATTTTCGAATATCTGTGGGAAGTTTATTATAAAAACGTATACATTGACCCATGAACGAGTTACCTACTCTGTGGAGGCGAGTGTGATGTACAGCAAGATTGTGTTTGTTCCTGGTATTTACATTATGAATATCAGACATTTTCTTAAAGTTCGATATATTTTTTTGTACATAGATTAGATTTTCAAATATATACTGTGACGTTACAGTCAGAATGTTCACTTCTTTGAATTTTTCTCTGAGAGAATCCCTAGGACTAAGGTTGTAAATAGCTCGAACAGCTCTTTTCTGTAAAACAAAGATGGTGTCAATGTCCGCACAGGATCCCCAGAGAAGAATTCCATACGACATAACGCTATGAAAATAACTGAAATAAACAATTCTGGCTGTATCCACGTCAGTTATATGACGAATTTTTTTGACAGCATAGGCGGCGGAACTTAACCTACTCGACAATTTTTCAATGTGTGGACCCCATTGTAATTTGGAGTCAATAGTCAATCCCAGAAAAACTGTCGACTCAACAGGGCTCAACTCACTTCCATTTAGTTGTACATTGGTACTCAGATGCCGCACATTAGGCATAGAAAATTTTATAAGTTTGGTTTTTTTTTCATTTAGTAGAAGATTGTTTACATTAAACCAATGGACAACTTTACATAATGCATTGTTAATATCGTCAAAATTTCCAAGTTGACGCTTAATTTTAAAAATAAGGGATGTATCATCCGCAAACAATACTATTTTGTGATTATCCCTTACGTGAAAGGGTAAGTCATTAATATAAATTAAAAACAAGAAAGGACCTAGAATTGAACCCTGCGGAACGCCCATGGTTACCGCTGATCCTGTTGATCTCTTGCCATTTACATCAACCTTCTGAATTCTATTATTCAGGTAAGAAGTCAGAAGGTCGAGAGCTCTGTCCCTCATATCATAGTGGTACAATTTCCTGATGAGTGTATCATGATGTACGCAATCGAAGGCTTTGGACAAGTCACAGAAGATACCTAGAGCATCCTGCGACTCCTCCCAAGCCTCGAATATGCTCTTCAGTAATTCCACGCCCGCGTCTGTAGTTGAACGACCCTTTGTGAAGCCAAATTGTTTTATATGAAATAAATTGTGAACATTAAAATGGCTTAACATTTGCTTTAAAATTAGCTTTTCAAAAATTTTGCTTAATGTTGGTAATATCGAAATAGGCCGAAAGTTCGTGGGGTCTGTTGAACTACCCGATTTGAACAGTGGAATCACCTTGCTTAGTTTCATCAAATCAGGAAATATGCCAGATGTTATACATGAATTAAAAACAATTGCTAAAAAGGGTGAAATTATATCAATTATTGAAGACAAGGTATATACTGACAATCCCCAAATATCAGCAGTTTTTTTAACATCAATATCTTTAAAAGATTCTATAACGTCTTTAGCAATAACAGCGGTAAATTCAAAGTGCTTATTACATTCTGGTAAACATTCTTTGAGTATTAAATAGGCAGAAGTGGAGGAGGACGGCGCGGCTGTGGGGGTGCTTATAGGAAGATTAGTAAAGAAATTCTCAAACTCTGTCGCCACCTCCATGTCTGCCGTAACATCTATATCATTGATTTTTAGATGATAGTCATGGTTCTGTACAGTGGTTCTTCCTGTTTCTGAATTTATAATATTCCAAGTGGTTTTAATTTTATTACCAGCAGACTTTATTCTATTTTTAATATGAATGGCTTTAGCAGAGGAACAGGCCTTTTTAAAAATTTTTGAATAATTTTTAACATATTCTTTAAAATTAACATCATGGTTATAGGTTTTTTCGTCATATAACTCAAACAATTTTTGTCTACTTTTATAAATACCTGGGGTTGCCCAGTCACTAAATATTATACGGTCACTAACAGGCAACGTTTTCTTTGTAAACACTTTCATAAATTCACGATTTATTAAATTAAATAATAATTGGTATGCATGATCCGGATTGTTGTGGTAGGGCAAGTCCGGTAGTTTTTCTATTACATTATTTTTAAATTGTCCCAAACGATTTTTGTTAACAGGAACAAAGCTCACAAATTTTCTTTGAGCTCTGACTTGACCTTTCTGAGGGAAAGTGATGAAGATATGAAGGAGAAAGAAGTAAGTGATAGCATGACAGGTGTCAGGTTAATATAGAAAAACAAAACATGTTATGCCTGCTTTGTTTATTCAACACAAAATTCTCACACTACCGTCACTTTATATATTAGAAATAGCTTTATTTGTCCATAAAAATCTTAAATTGTTTCCTCGCTTTACTGATATCGTACCACGTAATCGCCGTGATAACACTAAACTCTGTGTTCACCCTACTAAAACGGCACTGCTGTATAAAAGTGTCGTATGCAGAGCTTCTACAATTTACAACAAAGTCCCTAAACAAATTAAACAGTTACATACAAACCTTTTCAAAAAAACACTCAAAAAGATTTTGACCGAAAAATGCTATTACAATGTTAATGATTTTCTTAACGACAAATCACTTTGAGTGAGCCGACTGTGCTTACGTTACATTCGAATAAAAATGATAATGTAAAAATAATTATTTTCCTTTTCTTAATATACTATATATTGAAATTATGTTTATTATTATTATTATTTTTTGTATGTGTTGAATTTATGACATTTTATGATTAACTCTTGACATTTGTTATTCTATGATTAAATGTAAATGAATGTACCTACTGTATTAATTTTGAATGGACATAATATTATAACCGATTGTTTAGTTTTTAAGGATGTTTTTTGTACACCAGTCATGGTCAAACATGTTGATTCAAAATACTATTTTCCAGCTTTAATAATCACAATTCTGTATTATTACCTACACATGTTTTGCAAATAAATTTATCTTTATCTTATCTTTATCTGCCCCAAGTAAAATGGGATAAGAGCCGGATGAAGAAGAGTATAAGAAAGAGACAGAAATATGACTAAGCGACAGTTTGTTTTAGTAACGTTTACATCTTGCACTCGCTTATGGTCCAGCGACTATACCATAAAATTACACACTCGCTTCTTACCAACGCTTAACTAGTTGATAGCTCTAATCGCTCCCCGCTCATCGCTGTCAGTAAGACTTGCGCTTAAAGGAAAACGCCGACGTCGTGAAACGAGTCTTTATTACAACTCCTAACATTGAGTCCTTGACCCAATTCGATGACGTCACGCACCGGTCTCTCTCCGCGAATATTAATATGGAGATAATCGGCCGGAGTACTGAGAGGTCCATGTTTTGATCTCCAGGGATAGATTAGGAACAGTTTATGGGATTATGTTACTAATTTTGGGGAATAATAAATGTATCGCAAGTGCTGGGGTGGATAAGGAGTTCACTAGACAAAGGGCCACGGCTTTGGTCGTGGATGAGATAGACATTATAACGTTGCTATAATTTAATAGAAATTTTAAGGGTAGTTTAATTAGTGGTTTATGGCGCACGTCAGCAAAACTCTCAGTCTGCATAATTATTTTTGACATCAACGATGATATCATCGTCATATTTCATTTCATCAGCACAGGAAGGGGCCCAACAGGGCCAACGCCCGCCGGGGTTGCGGAATGTTTATAATAGTTACCGTGACCCTGGAACATAAAGGGCAATCGAAAGAACATGAGTGGGTTTTAGTCAGTAAGAGTCTGACACGCCCTCCCGCCGCACCCAGGACGGGAGCAGTCATTGGATGATTTCCCACTCACCAAAAAAAAAATTTTCTTTTCATATTTTAATTTACATTTAAACTTTCACATGAAATCTTCGTTGGTATCGTTGTTATAATATTAAAAATAGTAGTGTATTTTTTTTTGGTTAGTGGGAAATCATCAAATTACTTCTCCCGTCCTGGGTGGGGCGGGAGGGCGTGTCAGACTTTTACTGACTAAAACCCACTCATGTTCCTTCGGTTGCCCTTTATGTTCCGGGGTCACGGTAACTATTTTAAACATTCCGCAACCCCGGATAGTGGTGTATACTATCGAACCTATAATATGCTTTGGAAGATGTGCAGATGAGAAACGTTTATCACCTAAAAATATAAGCCAACTCACCTTACTCACAATTATCTATATAGTCTCGTAAAGCAAAATAGTAACACGGAAGAGAAAATAAAATTATCTTAGTAACAAAACAAATAAGGTAATAAAGAGAAGCCAACTTTAGCCAAGAAAACATGTTGGATAAAGTGAAATACCGAGTTTGGTAAACGGCAAACAGTATTGAGTGTCAACCTAATAAGAGCAAGAATATCGACATGTTTTGGGCAAGGCGCCAATTTCGCCACATTCTGAATTACGAAATTCAATTCCTTAAAATTGTAGTGAAAATTTAGAAGGTCTAATGGATTATCAAATGGAGGCTGCTATGTTCCTCCTAGCCTCCTCCCATACCTACAAAGAATAAATGAGTAGAACGTTTGCTTTAGGCGGATTAGTGATTTCAAACTATAAACCCAAGTTTCCTTACGATGTGGCCCTTAACCGATGAGATGTCGGTGTAGTATTAGATGAAACTAAAATAAATCGAAATTGTCGCGTTGGTATACCAATCCAATTTAAAAACCGACTATTATTATTTAATAAATAAATAGTATTAGTCGGTTATATAATGTACAAAAACGAAGTAAAGTCTGTTGGCCAAAAGCAAGTTGTATATTATGATAACAAGAAAACAAGTACAAGTAGGATTCACTCAATAAGGGTTTTTGGGAAATTCTGACAGATTTTTCTCAAATCTTAAAGTAAAGAACTAATTAAGTTATTTTATAAAAAAAAAAACTTTAGTATTTATAATAAAAATTGTTTGTTATCATGAGCAGAATCACGTGTTTAAGTATCGTACACCAATTACCAGTCATTACAAACGTTATTTAATGATACCAACAACATATTCTTGCAAAATTATCAGTGTTTCACAGAAAAACCAGCCTTCATAAAACCCCTTATCATCTCTCTAGTCCCACAGCACAATATAACTGAACAACATGTCCTTATCCCACTTCTGCTACATTGTCGGCACGTGCCGTCCCTTGGCGACTCCAAACTTAATTGAGACATTATTTTACACGCTTGCCCGGTTTTAATGTTCTTACGTTTATAGTGCTGTTTTAGAAATGTATATTTCCCATTGCATACGTAGCTTAGTGCTTGTCCTTCTCTCTTTGGGGTAATATCCTCAACTTTCCGTGTAATGTTCCAGTAGTTAAGTCCATCATATGCGGGATCGAAACCTGGCCACTACCAATGTAACTGAAAAAGAAAGAAAGAAAGAAAACACATTTATTCTGGACACACACAGACACAAATTAAAACAATAACAATTAACAAACAAAGCTTACAAAATAGATCCTGTGCGAGGCCAGAAAAGGCACCTACCTCAGCATGAAGCTGCGTCAAAGAGACGCAGCGCTGGTATTCGCGTGAACTGTTGACACTGGAATCATAATTGAATTTCTATAGATCAGCCTCAGTTTCTCAAATGGACAGTTATGGAGAAATAATCCATAGTAATATTATAAATGCCAAAGTAACTATGTCCATCGGCCTATCTCGTTTTTCGCCAAAACTACTTTTAAATAAAGCAACTTAAAAGTAACAACTAAACAATTTACTTACTTCTTTGGAATTCAGAGCAAGGAAAGTTAGTTACTGTGTATTTCCAAAAAACTCTAGATTATTGTTTTTGATTTTGATGATATTTTTCAGAACGACTTTGACGGTCCTCTGTAACACTACTATAAATTAATGAATATTTACTATTTTAAGTTTACACCCATTACTAAAAGTATTTTTCATCTCACCTATTCGAAAAAGACGACTTTGTTCCCCTTTAAGTACGCCCAAAGTTGGTGTTTTCTATAAGAAACTTTCAGCGGGCAATAATGACGCTCCAAATTCAAAAAGTGAGCCTAAAAGTAACTTTTAATCGCACTTTTTGAATTTGGAGCGTCTTTGCATGTTTTACGCCCTGTTATAAGTGCGCCTAAAAACTCTTTGAATTTGGAACGTCTTAATGCTGAGCGCCAAAGAATCGAACGCAAATAATGAATGGCTGTACGACGGCCAATACCATAGTCACGCCGCTGCTGAATAAAAAAAAACTTATAGAAATAAAACGCGCAAACGAGTTCTCGTAAAAATTTTCACGGATTGTTTTGCAGCAAATTATTAATGTAGCTGCTATTATTATCAAGCTATGATAATAATAGCAGCTACAATAATAATTTACAATAAAGTATGAAGCACCTTTTATTTTCTCATAGGGGGTGATGAAAAGTAGAGTGTATCACTCGGGCGCAAAATATATTTTTGGCACGGGCGACGTACTTTGAATCCCTCGCTACGTTCGGGATTCTATTTAAGAATCCCTCGCAAAGCTCGGGATTCTACTCTAGAATCCCTCACTTCGCTTTGGATTCAAAAAACGCCCTCGCCGTAAAAATATAACTTTGCGCCCTTGTAATACAATCTACTATTGCTTTAGACTTCATCCTAACAATCTTTATTAAATTTTCTCTCTAGCTTCCATTTCATTTGTCATCTTTTTCCTTTACGCCTCCATTATAAACCCAGTACATTAGAATATTACTTTCTTTATTAAAATATTCTTCATTCTAGTGCAGCTCAGTCACGTACTTATGATATTCTCTAGGAAACCTTGTTATATCTGACGTCGACTTTCTTTCCAAGTGCACTCCATGGAATGAGAACTCTGACTCTGAGAAAATAGTAAAATTCATAATGTTTATACATAGGGACGAGATTTCTTTGTCAACTAAAAGCTTCAGTAAACTAAGTATACGTCAATGAGGGACAAAACATTTAATATTATAACAAGACAAACATGCTTGAATAGAGGTAATGAGGCCAATACAAAAAAAAACTTGCTCCAATGATCCAGTATTACCAAGTGCAAGACGCTAGCAGTGCTACTCAATTGAACGCAAACTGTGTATGGAATTGCAAATAAAGATTACTTAAGAATACTTTTGAAGAATTTTTATATACTTAACTGCTACATAGTTAGGTTAAAAATATTCTGTCTATAATAACCAAACTTATAAACTAGCTTCCACCCGCTACTTTACCCCTTTCGGAGTCAACAAGTTTCATGTCTCAAGACCAGCGGTTTGGCTGTTAGTTGATATATCAACAGTCAGTCAGTCGGTTTACCTTTTTATATTATACTAGCTTTTGCCCGCGACTTTGTACGCGTGGAATGGTAGTTCCCGTTCCCGGGGGATTTCAGGGATGAAGACTATAGAACGGATTTATTCGGGCTATAATATAACATCGCGTTTTGATCCAACAGTAAATTTTAAACGTAAGATTAAACTACCCAAAACTAAAAAAAATAGAAGTTTCCATAAACATTCAAACTGTCTTAAATTCAAACAATGCCTACCTAATCAATACATCCAATAATCTGCAGAGCTTGAAAGCATTTCCCCTTAATTAGCAAAATCAATTGATGCGAAACAATAAGAGCAGGCTTAATGTTCACTAATCAATTATTAATGACGTCACTTAGTTGAGGTTGTACGAGTATGCTATATTCTGCTCTATGATTGATGGTGTGAAAGATCATCGAAAATTTTGTAAGCCCAGTGAAATGCTAGAAACTATACTGTATTAGTTTGAAGATCATATTAATATTTGTGTTCTGCGCACAGCAAAAATCTACGTTCTTCGAATAACCGTCTTCTACGATGTCCTTCTCACCGTTCTGGTTTCCTTAAATCTTCTTTTCCTGTCCAAGCGGTTTTTCTCTGGAATGCGCTTCCTCAGAATATCAGGATGGCTAACAATCGGTTCACATTCAAAGTAAAAGCTCGAGAACATTTACTTAAGGAGTTGGCAGACTCGTCTCACAATTAATTTGTTGCATTTCTCCTTGTATTTATTTGTATCTCTCTTCACTTTGTATATATAGTATGTATATAGTATGTATGTATATATTTATGTATGTATTCATGTATTTTAGTATTGTATTATTTTATTTTAGTCCTGTTACTTTTCTGTATTTTTGCACCTACTATGTTTTTGTCTCTGCATCACCCTAAGGTAGACTGGTAGAAAATGCCTAAGGCATTAAGTCCGCCTCTGTACGGTGTTAGTACATAAAGTTTAAATAAATAAAAAAATAAATATATATTAATGGCATATAGTGGTGTTGCTTATGAAAGCTCAATTTAAATTGATGGATTGTTTATCTTAATAATCCCAAAGAGTGGCGACAAGCCTCCGGACGACCCCAAGTCGTATCGGCCTATTACACTTCTACCATCTTTGGGAAAACTTCTGGAGCGCCTCATCGTTCCACGCTTACTACCGGACGGTCCAAAATTTCATAGCAATCAATACGGTTTAACTTTAGGTAAATCTACAGTCGACGCGGCACTTTCTGTCAGAAAAACTGTTAATCTGTCCGAACACAAATACGTAATTGGAATCTTTCTTGATATTTCTGGGGCCTTTGATAACGCTTGGTGGCCTATGCTCTTACTAAAACTAAAAACCCGCGGTTGCTACAAAAACATCTATAATCTCGTTCACTCGTACTTTTTAAACGGTTCCGCAGTACTTAAGCTTGGACATTTTTCTATGTCAAAATCACTAACTATGGGATGTCCTCAGGGTTCAGTTATTGGTCCTTATTTATGGAACCTAGGCTTTGATGATTTCCTCGCGATTCCACTTCCAAACGGCTGTTCCCTAACCGGTTACGCGGACGACGGCCTGCTGCTCATTCAGTCAAGTACTCGAGCTGGACTTGAGAACTTGGCTGACACCTGCCTACGTTTAATATCCCAGTGGGGTGATCGTAACCGTCTTACCTTTGCACCGCAAAAAACGTATCAGCTTATACTAAAAGGTGATCTCAAATCGTGGCCTAGTATTAAATTTAATAACGTTCCCGTCAAAAAACAGCAAGCTGTATGTTATCTTGGCATGATCTTAGAAAGGAATTTTTCTTTCATCGATCATATAAAAACAGTAGGTGAAAAAGCTAAAAAGAACTTTTATGCCTTAACGAGAATATCTAAAGCAACTTGGGGTTTATCATTCTTAACCTTAAAAATTATATATGGTGCTACCTACTTAGGTTGTATGTGCTACGGTGCACCTGTTTGGGCCGACAGGGCCACTATAGGGGCGGTACGACGTAAATTACTTCAAAGTCAACGCTTGGCTTTAATATTTTTATGCAAAGCTTATAGAACGGTCAGTACTGAAGCCCTTCCGGTACTCGCAGGTGTACTCCCAGTCGATCTGGAGGTACAACGACGAGCTTCAATGTACTACTCCGCGCGGGAGACCATGGACACTAACTTTATACCACAACGCGACCTTAATAGAATTTCTAGGTTATTTAAACCGCAGTCTGAAGTTTGGGAGGAACTCTTATCCGAATGGCAAAGTAGGTGGGATAACTCCATCAAGGGCCGGCACCTCCATCTGTTCTTCCCATCCGTTCGAGAGCGGTTGGCTAAGACATGGTTGGAAGTTGATCACTGCGTTGCTCAATTTCTCACAGGACATGGCAATTTTAAAAGTAAACTATTTTCTTTCAAACTTGCAATAAATGAATGATTATGATTATGAACTTGTTGCTTCGCCTTTGTGTCAATGTTCCTCATCGAACTGTGAATTTGAACAATCTGCACATCACATCCTATGGGAGTGTATTCTTTAGCAGAATGAGCGCAATATTATGTTGGATAGTATACAGGTTACATCCGGTGTCGTTTATTATGCGGACCTTGTGGAAACTAGAACCAATTTCCGTGCGTTCAAGCGCTTTTGCCATACCTATTATTGGAATCAATCGTAACAGCTCACATTTTAGGACCCATTAATTTTAACAAATTCTATTCCGTGGTGCAAGGCAATCTGGGCTTCTCCCAGTTGCAATCGCCCCTTTGTGCCTATTGGCCTAGTTCTGTTCTGTCTCCTGCTTGTTTGGAGTGGGATTGTCCAAAAAAAAAAAAAAAAATCGTTTAACAACTAAAAATATAAGCCAACTCACCTTACTCACAATAATTATCTATTTAGTCTCGTAAAGCAAAATAACTATCTTAGTAACAAAACAAATAAGGTAATAAAGAAAAGCCAACTTTAGCCAAGAAAACATGTTGGATAAAGTGAAATACCGAGTTTGGCAAACGGCAAACAGTATTGAGTGTCAACCTAATAAGAGCAAGAATATCGACATGTTTTGGGCAGGGCGCCAATTTCGCCACATTCAGAATTACGAAATTCAATTCCTTAAAATTGTAGCCAAAATTTGGAAGGTCTGATGGATTTATCTAATGGAGATTGCAATGATGATAATATGCAAGTGGACTCATCATTCTATTATTGTCCCACTGTAGGTCAAAAGCTTCTTCACAGGTAAAGAATACACGAGCATTGATCACCACCCTTGCTCAAGGCGGGTTTGCGGTTTCAGATTTATATATAGGTGCAAGTTTTCTCGTGATATTATCCTTTACTGATAAACTTAGAAATTACTTATGTAAAGGTCACGTTGGTTCTCCTTCATCTTTGATAAGTTTTTTTATGGTCTAGAGTAATAGACTTATTAAAGAAGTAATGTTGTTAGCAGGAACTTTAACTTACGAACCAGACAAGTGTGAGAACAACTCGCACATAAAGGTTTCCGTTTTTATAGAATATCTTATGATCTTAAAGTAAAGACGTATTGAGGTTATATTTTCAAAATTCCGGTCATGAAAAGACAAGGCGGAAAAACGGATAGAAAAAAATCGAAATTATAAAAGTCATAGAACAAAATATCTTATTTTTATCAGCAACATAATCTAGTTATTAGTGTTTCACAAAAAACTTGCCTTCATAAAACCCCTTATCATCTATCTAGTCCCACAGCACACAATATAACTGAACAACATGTCCTTATCCCACTTCTGCTACATTGTCGGCACGTGTCGTCCCTTGGCGACTCCAAACTTAATTGAGACATTATTTTACACGCTTGCCCCGTTTTAATGTCCTTACGTTTATAGAGCTGCTTTAGAAATGTATATTTCCCATTGCATACGTAGCTTAACGCTTGTCTTCCTCTCTTTGGGGTAATATCCTCAACTTTCCGTGTAATGTTCCAGAAGTTAAGTCCATCATATCGATCGAAACCTGGCCACTACCAATGTGGCTGTTGACACTGGAATCATAACTGAATTTCTATAGATCAGCCTCAGTTTCTCAAATGGACAGTTATGGAGAAATAATCTATAGTAATGTTATTAATGCTAAAGTAACTATGTCCATCGGCCTATCTCGTTTTTACGCCAAAACTACTTTTAAATGAAGCAACTTAAAACTAACCACTAACTTACTTGCTTACTTCTTTGGAATTCAGAGCAAGGAAAGTTAGTTACTGTGTATTTCTAAAAAATCTAGATTATTGTTTTTGATTTTGATGATATTTTAAAGAAGGACTTTGACGGTTCTCTGTAACACTACTCTAAAGTAATGAATATTTACTATTTTAAGTCTAACCCCATAACTAAAAGTATTTTGCTTTAGACTTCATCCTAACAATCTTTATTAAATTTTCTCTCTAGCTTCCATTTCATTTGTCATCTTTTTCCTTTACGCCTCCATTATAAACCCAGTACATTAGAATATTACTTTCTTTATTAAAATATTCTTCATTCTAGTGCAGCTCAGTCACGTACTTATGATATTCTCTAGGAAACCTTGTTATATCTGACGTCGACTATGTCCAAGTGCACTCCAAGAAATGAGAACGCTGAGAAAATAGTAAAATTCATAATGTTTATATTTACATAGGGACGAGATTTCCTTGTCAACTAAAAGCTTCAGTAAACTAAGTATACGTCAATGAGGGACAGAACACTTTATATTATAACAAGACAAACATGCTTGAAAGATAGGTAATGAGGTCATTACAAAAAAAACTTGCTTCAATTATCCAGTATTACCAAGTGCAAGACGCTAGCAGTGCTACTCAATTGAACGCATATTGTGTTTGTGATTGCAAATAAGGATTACTAGAATACTTTTGAAGATTTTTTTATATAACTACTACGTCTACTACATAGTTGGATTAAAAATATTCTGTCTATAATAACCAAACTTATAAATAACTAGCTTCCACCCGCTGCTTTACCCGTGTGGATGTGGAACTTCCATACATAATTTTACCCCTTTCGGAGTCGATTTCCGAAAATCCTTTCTTAATCTACCTACTCTTCATAAAGTTTCTCTCAAAGTTTCATGTCTCTAGGACCAGCGGTTTGGGCTGTGTGTTGATATATCAACAGTCAGTCAGTCGTGTCGGTTTACCTTTTTATATTATACTAGCTTTTGCCCGTGACTTTGTACGCGTGGAATGATAGTTCCCGTTCCCGGGGGATTTCAGGGATGAAGACTATAGAACGGATTTATATTCGGGCTATAATATAACATCGCGTTTTGATCTATCAGTAACCAAAGTCTAACGTACCACATAATTGTTTTAAACGTAAGATTAAACTACCCAAAACTAAAAAAAAATTGAAGTTTCCATAAACATTCAAACTGTCTAAAATCCAAACAATGCCTACCTAATCAATACATCCAATAATCTGCAGAGCTTGAAAGCATTTCCCCTTAATTAGCAAAATCAATTGATGCGAAACAATTAGAGCAAGCTTAATGTTCACTAATCAATTTAATGACGTCACTTAGTTGAGGTAGTACGAGTATGCTATATTCTGCTCTATGATGGGTGGTGTGAAAGATTATCGAAAATTTTGTAACTTCAGTGAAATGCTAGAATTTGTTCATTAAGTTTTAGGATCACTATAACACGTGGTCTTGCTTAAGAAAGCTCAGTTTTAATTGGTCGGAGAAATGGATACTTTACTTCACACCCTTAATCCTTCGAACACACGTGATTTGAGACACAAGAGAAAGACAATAGCAGCCCGACTGCCGGCTGTCGGTTGGTCGTCAAGAGGTTAAACTGTTTAACTGTAACTTTTTGTTCGTGGAATTACTGAACTGAAAATATTCATTATCCTGCTGTACGGAACTTCAATGGATTATTAAAAGACTTCGAAGTGCAATACATCAGGCTGGTGAACATTCTAAATCAAGTAATTTGACCAAACGTACTTTCTGTCTTATGTAATAATTAACTTTGTACTACTATTACTTCATAAATACAGTACATCGGCACAATAAATTTTTAAGTTCCGCCAAGGTCTTTAAAAATGTTTATTTTCACAGGTTGACGGTGTTTCTCTTCATGGAGTGACGAATCATCGCGCGGTGGCTTTGTTAAGAGACGCGAAAGGGCCTGTAGTACGACTGAAAGCGTTGAGGTAAGATGTGACACCCCTGGAAATATATACTTAAAGGTAATGTGATGAAAGAAAATAATAACAATGTGACAATGAGACCAAAACTCTGAAAATGATTTCAGTTAATGATTTTAGCTCTCCTAGCAACAAATAATCGATGAATTGTTTCTACCATAATAATATGCTTGTGTTCACAAACCTTTCTAATTTCAGTAATAAAACTTCTAGGTACCTCCGTGGGGCGGGGTTTGAGAAGCTTCAGAAAGCGTTGGCTGCTCAGGATGGTCGAAGATCACCGATTGCTCCACCCAGTCCTTCTGTCACCTCGCTCGCAAAATATAGCTTTAGTGTGGTGAGTGAAGATAGTCTGTTTATTGTAGTTGATTATGTTTATTAGCAATATTTGGTACAGAAAAGAAATTATTTTTTATCAATGAATCTGCTGATTTAACTCTAGTTAGATGTTGGTTTTAGTTAAAAAGAAGTTAGTTAAAATAAGCATAGAAGGTGAAAAGTACAATGATAATACTACTATAAAATATACTAATACATTTTTGTCAAGCGACAAATTTTTACATTTTGTAAAACATTTATGCCCTTACTAATAATCACTGTGTAAAGTTATGCAATGAATAAAGCCTGTGTAACCATACATTTTTTGACGTATAAACCTGTCATAACTTTATGCAGCGTTTATTAGTAAGGGTCATCAAAAGGTTAGTCATGTAAACTAAAAAAAAAACCAGTTGATCCAAATTAAATCAATAAAATTCTTGTATATTTTTTTAAGTTAGCCCATATTAATAAAACGGAGAATATTCACAACTTTCATCTAAAGGCTATCAATACCATACTCTCACTTCCCCAGTACGACGAATCAACAGTAGTAGAAGCAGAACCCGAATCAGAGATCCTACCGCACCTGCCGTCACCGATGTCACCATCTGAGGAGGCGGAGATCGTGATAGGACGAGATGATGAGGTCTCGGAGAGAGAGGCGCGACGGATTCAAGACAAGTGGCGGGACATCTTGAAGCAGGAGCCTGACTGGCCGGGGCATCAGTATCAGTATGATATTGTGGTAAGACTTTTTGTACTGTAAATATTTTGATAGATGATTATGATGATGATGAGGTGTCGGAGAGAGAGGCGCGACGGATTCAAGACAAGTGGCAAGACATCCTGCGGCAGGAGCCCGACTGGCCTGGGCACCAGTTAGTACCAGTATGATATTGTGGTAAGTTATTTATGCTGTATGTAAGATTCCCGTTTGGTCTGGCTGTCCTAAGTGCAATTCTCAAATGGGAAGTAAAAGTTTGACACTCTTCACTCTGCCCAGAGAAGAAGGATGGGTTTAATTATTCTCTCTAGTAGAACATGACACAGTCAGGGAATAGGGAGTGTACCTGTTTTCGTATAAATTGGTGCTCCTAACATTCTGCGTGTTCATTAGGATTAATAACTACAACAGAAAGTGAAAAATTAATCTTTAATCAAAATCACTCTTAGTTATTTTTAATACTCATTACTTTGACACGTGAAAGTCAATAACTGATCTTTATTGTCCCCAGGTCGGCACATTAATAAAAGAAAAAGACAGCGGTTTAGGGATCTCTCTCGAAGGCACGGTACGAGTAGTGGCCGGCAAAGAGGTCCAAGCGAGGCATTACATCAGGGCGATAGCTCCCAACGGACCCGTGGCCAGGCTGGGCATGTACAGGGTCGGGGATGAATTGCTTGAGGTAAGGTTGCTGTTTATTTAAAGGAGGTTTTCGGGTAGTTTATGGATTTATTGATATCGTGTTGAATAGCTTTATAAGTGAGAAGGATTAGAGAATATTTAAATAAACATCGGATGATGATAATAATGATTTACAATTTAAAAGTACCTGTGAATGGTTTATTTGAATAAAATAGTTTTGAGTTGAGTTTTTAGTTTAGGGTTGACACGTAAAGATGCGATTCCACCAGTGTGCTACACTGTGCGACACTGTTATGCACAGTGTTTGGCACAAGTGTTTCTTCTGGTTGACTCAGCTTAGTACTCGTAATGCTGAAGTTTTGCACAAATGTTGTGTACAAATGTGCTGCACACTGTTTTGGTGGAATCTTACCTTAACCTGGCGAGACTTGCGAACTAAAGTCTACTAACTATTGAGTGTCATGTGAAAGGATTTCATGTTACGTCGAGTTTATTTTAACGACGTGTTACTTTAAGTTCATACAGTCTTCCATAATTGATTTTATAATTGGTAGCTCATTCAGCAGAGTAAATGCCATACATGGTGGCTCATTAATCCTATTACACAAACAACTTAAGTTTAAAGACCGAAAGGATATTGTGAGCCTCTCTGTTGAGCGAACAATTGAAATGGCCTGTGTGGAATTGGAGCAGTATATTATAATAAGTGTGTACAGACCTCCTTCAGGAATGTATGATTGCTTTGAGAAGGTGATGGATGAAGTGTTGCACAGAATCTGTAACTGTGCTAAGTCTATCATTATATGTGGTGATTTCAATATTAATTTATTAGATAATTCGAGCTTAAAAACTAAAATTACCAGTTTATTTAAATCATACAATCTTGTAAACCTATTTTTAGAGCCGACTAGAATAACTCCCACTAGCGCTACTTGCTTAGATAACATTTTTACAGACATTGTACCTACCCACAAAAAAAATATTAGTTTTCTAGACTCCGACCACTGCGGACAGTTTTTTTTTTTTTTATTACATATGGGCTTGCTCTTGGTCCCAGACTAGCCCGAGGGCATAGACGGGGCCTACGATGGAGCGAACTCACCCAAAAGATGCCTATGCACTCGTCTCTTGAATACATCCGGGTTATATGCATTTGGGAACACAGACGCCGGCAGGGAATTCCATTCTTTTGCGGTGCGCATAATAAAGGAATTCGAGAAACGCTGCGTGCGGATACGAGGAATGTCGACCAAGAAAGGGTGGTATCCCGCCGTACGTCTAGATGTCCGGTGGAAAAACGGAGACGGGGGAATGAGCTCGTGTAGCTCATGAGCACACTCACCGAAGTGCAATCTGTAAAACACCGCCAGACAGGCAACTTTACGCCGATGTGCTAGAGGTTGTAGTTGGGCCACCAGCTTCTTGTCGCCAATCAACCTCCTGGCTCTGCGTTCTACCGAGTTCAATGCGGCCAGTTGGTATTTGGCTGAGCCATCCCATAGGTGACAGCAATACTCCATACACGATCGGACTTGAGCTTTATAAAGCGTTAGAAGCTGTCCCGGCGTGAAATATCGCTTAACCTTGTTAAGGATGCCCAGCTTTTTCGCCGCAGTCAGTGCTTTGGACTCGATGAAAGTGCCGAAGTTGAGGTCAGAACTCAACTCCATGCCAAGGAGTTCTAGGGAGCCGGTTACATTTACAGGTGCACCTCGGAAAGTAGGAGCCAGGTCGAATGGGCTCCGTTTAGCGGAGAACAGACACGCTTGCGTTTTGGCGGCATTGAACTGCACTAGATTGTGATGGCCCCATTGGGACACACGACTCAAGGCAAAGTTCACTCGCTCTACCATGGCCTCTCTCTGTGAACGTATATCGTCCCTACTGTCGTGATATCGTCCCGATTGTATTGATTGTGGTAAGTTTCCTGACTTAATGAAATATAGTAAAATAATACCATTATTTAAATCAGGTAGCACATCTGACCCCAGTAATTATAGACCAATTTCAGTGCTATCCACTTTTAGTAAAATTTTTGAAAAACTAATTTTAAATCAAATGCAAATACATTTTAATAAACTCGAGCTTTTGCATAAAAAACAGTTTGGATTTACCAGGGGTCGTTCAACAACTGATGCCGGTGTTGAACTTTTAGGACATATTTATAATGCATGGGAAGACAAATGCGATGCATTGGGCGTTTTTTGCGACTTGTCCAAGGCATTCGATTGCGTTCTCCATGAAACTTTAATCAGGAAGCTACACCACTATGGAATCCGGGCCTCCTCTCTGAATCTTCTCTCTTCGTACCTGAGTGATAGGATTCCAAGAGTTGATGTGAACGGTAAAAGGTCACCTGGATCTGTTGTGAGAATGGGGGTCCCCCAGGGCTCAATTCTTGGCCCTTTTTTGTTCCTCATTTATATAAATGACTTGCCTTATCTTATTATTTTTTAAACTTTAGTTTTATACATAAATAATTTAAAAGCATTATTTCCAAAATTAGAAATTTTAATCATTGGAAGATTAAAATGTTTGTTATCCCCTTAATTTTTGACATGAATATTTAAGATCGTTATTGTTATTATATTTATAGGTACCTAATTAAATTTCACCCATTTATATTTATTTACAGAACAAAACTTTGGTTTGTGTAATTTAGATGCATATTTGAATATTTGTAAATGTGAGTACGATGCAGTGATTTATTACTATAGTTCTCTACTGACACAAATAGACATGGCGGTTAGGAGCATTGTCATGCTCGCTCAAAAAGTCTCGCTGATGGTGGCGAGTGCGTTGGATCATTCGGTTCCCTTCACTCTACTTTTCATAATGAACTTACGCTATTCTATAATTTATGTTTTCCTCTTATTAGAATAAAAACGTGTTGTAAATCTAGTCGCTTGTCTTGGGTAACAAAAGGTATCAAAGTAAGTTGTAGAACAAAACGTTTATTACGATATAAATATTATCTTGATAAAAGTAACAGTAATAAGATGAAGTTTAAAAAATACTCTGTTTTGCTTAAAAAGTGTGTCAATAACTTTCAGTCCCTATGCAATTTGAGACATATTACAAAATCCAAAAACAAAGGTAAAGCTACATGGGACATTGTTAAGCGTACCATGGGTAAAACTATGACAAAAGAATATATTGACAAAATTACTGACCAAGGAACCTCAATTTCTTCCGGATCTGACATAGCCAATTTATTTAATGACTTTTTCATTGACATAATACAAGATAATGCTAATAATTCAAATTCGGCCAATTATGACATTAACAAATTGACAACTAATGACTACAGTATCTTTCTCCAACCTACAACTCCACATGAAATCTTTCAGATAACTCAGTCGTTAAAACACACTAAATCTGCCGGCTATGATAATATTAATACAGATCTTTTGAAACGGATTGCACTCTATATTGCAGAACCATTGGCTTATATAATTAACTTATCTTTTGAACAGGGTTGCTTTCCCGATAAACTTAAATTGTCAATAATAAAACCTTTACATAAAAAAGGGCCAAAATCTGATAAGAATAATTACAGACCAATTGCATTAACTCCTATTTTGTCCAAGAATTTTGAAAGGGTGATGTACAAAAGACTCCTTAGTTTTCTCGACAAATATGACATTCTGGCTAAAGAACAGTACGGTTTCAGAAAGAATAGATCTACTCAACTAGCTACTTTTACGTTGGTCAAGTCTATTATTTCTAGCATTAATTCTAAAATTCCTACATGCGCTCTCTTTTTAGACCTCAGCAAAGCCTTCGACTTTGTAGATCATTCCATACTTTTAGGAAAATTAGAAAAATGTGGTATTAGAGGTATAGCTTCTCTATGGTTTCAGTCGTATCTAAACAATCGAAAACAGTTTACAAGAGTTACCAAACTTAACAAAAGCAATCAATGCATAGAAAACTACGACTCACAGCTTCGAACAAACCATTCTGGCGTGCCCCAAGGGAGTATTTTGGGGCCTTTATTATTCCTTATATTCATAAATGATCTTCCACGTGCGATATCTCACAACTGTGTTTTATTTGCAGATGATACAACCATCATCATTGAATGCAAAAATTTAGATTCTTATGAAACTGAAGTAAATCAATCTCTTGTTACAATAGTGGATTGGTTGCAAGGTAACAAATTAAAAATAAACATTGACAAGACAAAACTTATTTACTTTAAAACGACTAACCGGAAAGAGCTACAGTTTAATATAAGCCTCAACAATAACAAAGTTGAACAAATACTAAGTACTAAATTTCTCGTATAACTCTAGACGCACATCTCTCATGGAAGGATCATATTGACATTATCTGTAAGAAAATTAACATGTTCGTTTTTGCTCTTCGCAAAGTTAAAGATATAACTTCGAGAGAAACATCTCTAATGGTATATCATGCCCACATTTGTTCTCTCATTCGTTATGGCATAGTAGTGTGGGGTAACTCATCAGAGGCAACCAGGGTTTTTGTAGCGCAAAAAAAATGTATTCGTGCTATTTATAGTAAGAAGTGGTTTGATTCTTGTAAGCCGCTTTTTAAATCAAATAAAATATTGACTGTCCCTAGTCTTTACATTTACGAAATCGCAAAATTTGTTAAGTGTCATCCATTCCTTTTTGAAGCTAACGATAATAAAAATAAGCGGTTGCTGACGCGGTTACCCCTTAAAATGCCGGTCCCTAAATTAGAATTGTTTAGACGTAATTGTGTATATATGGCACCACTTGTGTACAACTCCTTACCTAAACACATTTCCGAATTACCCTTTAACAAATTTGGTCGTGTTTTACGGGATTGGCTGATAGAGGAAAGTTTCTATTCTATAAAAGATTTTTTGAGGAAAAGTTCATGTTGCTACAATTTTTTCAAAGTTTGACACTATTGACATTGTATAAAATAACGCACAAAAATTTGCACGCTTATAATGTTAAGCAAAACATGTATGCTCTTTACTTTAAACATTTGTACCACCTTCTATACCGTGTTTTTATGCAAATAAATAATTATCTATCTTATCTATCTTCAAAATGGTTGAGCTAAATGGTGCTGATGCCACGCGTCATGCTCGTGAACGGGCGCTGTCAGTTGAGATGGGTCATCTCTTAACTGCCATGACTTTTTATTATTATTTTTTATTTTTGACTTTTTATTTTAATTTTGTATTTGTTTATTTTGTTACATACTTACATTGTTTTCACATGTAGAAGCAACAAAAAGAAAATGTAACCAAGATTTTGCAAAACATGTTTTTTTTTAAAAGAGTGTCCGTGGAGTTTCTTGCCTGTTCTTCTCCATAGAGATCTACGTTTTGGAACAGGCAATTAGCGTCACTTTTCTGACTAACCGACCGACTCTTTGACAATTCATAAGTGCCTGTAAATGGTCTAAGTGAAATAAATGCTTTGAATTTTGAATTAAAGATAAGCATGATATAGTGTTGTTCGCAGACGACACTTTACTTTTATTTAAACTAAGGCGTCAACAGCTATGTGTTGACGTCATAAATAGTTCTCTCGCGTCAATAGTTTGCTTAGTTTGGGATCAGATGACCGTGTGTGAGTTGTCCGAGGATATATTATAATGCATTAACAAATGCCTTTTTCAAACCACTACATTTGTAAAGGACGTCAGTAAGACCTGTCTTATAATAGCGATTACTTATACAACAAAGGCATCCTCATTTAGATCAAAGCGCAGTGTTTTCACAAAAAGAGAGTATCATTAATAGTCAACTGGTTCAACGTAAATAATCTACTGCTGAACGAGAAAAAAACTAAGCTTGTTAAGTTCACGCTACCAAATGTTAGACAAATAGAAACCAGCGTACTAATAAAGGGACAGGAATTGAAGCCCGAAGATTCCACAGTATTCTTAGGGATAACCTTGGATGCTAAACTTCAGTGGGGCCCTCATATAGATAAATTATCTAAGAAACTTAGCTCTGCAGCATATGCCGTCAGAAAAATTCGTGGTTTAACTGATTTGGAAACAGCCCGATTAGTTTACTTTAGCTATTTTCACAGTTTGATGTCGTACGGCATTCTATTGTGGGGAAATGCAGCCGATATGCAGACTATATTTGTTTTGCAAAAAAGGGCTATTCGTTCAATTTATAAACTGAGTCCTCGACACTCCCTCAGAGACAAATTTAAAGAGGTAAATATTATAACTGTGCCGTGCCAATATATATATGAAAATTTGTTGTACGCGCATAAAAATATTAATCTGTTTAAAAAATACAGTAATATCCATAATATAAATACAAGAAATAAGGACAAATACATAGTTCCTTCAACTAGGCTTAAGAAAATAGGTGGCTCGTTTAAATGTCAATGTATACGCTTTTATAATAAACTACCCAGACAAATTCAAGAACTTAGCATTACTAAATTTAAATTATTTATAAAACGTAAACTTTGTCAGAAAGCTTTTTACTCTGTCAAAGATTACATTGAGGATTCAAATGCTTGGGATTGAGCTGTTTCGATTAATACATTGGCCATTATTTACTTTATTTACATTTATTTACTCTTTGACATTTCAATTATTATTTTGACATTTATGTTTCCTTTTTAAAGTATATAATCTTTTTTTTTATGTATTTCTATTTGACATTGATATGTACTTTTTAAAGTATTGTGTATATGTTTTTGTGACATTTTTTTTTGTGAATTTGAGGACTATGGAAGTCGTTGGTTTTTTTTTTAAATATGCGGTCTGACGGTTTGAGTATTTAATGCGGCCTACCCAAATGTCTCCTTAGTTTTTAGTTGAGCTAAACGATAACTGACAAATGCTTGCACTGTCTGGACAGGTCCACTCAAATCTGTGTCCTTCTCTCATCAAGAGAGTGCCTCAGACATTAACCTCCATGGTTCTCGCACATTTTTGACCAATACAATTGTATGGACTTTAAAAGAGACTTTGACCTCTGAGTTTGTTTCGGATGTTTCTTCTCAGAGCAGTCCAGCTACGAAACACCCCCCATCGTTCGCTTAAAATAAATAAAAATAAAAAAAAAATGACGTGTAAAAGTGTTATATATATATAACCTATTTACAAAATAAATATGATTTTATGATTTTGATTTTATTTTATGATTCAGATGCTGCTCTTAAAGGCTATAAAAAATTTGCCAGAAATACCTCTCCTTTCAAATGATTGAGTTTGTGATTCCTCAGTGAATTTATTGTTTACTGGCTGTGCCAAATCAAATAGCATGAAAATATTATATTAGTAGACTGTCTAGATCGCTAGGGATTGAATTGAACGCAGAATCTATCATTCGTTTATCATTCGTTCTACGATATACTTCACTTAGATACGATGTATGTTTGTGTGTACATAGAAAATCTCGATAAATTAGTTGCCTAGCTTTGTTAAAAATAAATGGTGTATTTTTAAATTTGCGAAACTTTCAGGAAGCAATTATGTTGATTGTCGATTCTCGACTCGAAACATATTTTTCATCCCACCTATTCGAAAAAGACGACTTTGTTCCCCTTTAAGTACGCCCAAAGTTGGTGTTTTCTATAAGAAACTTTCAGCGGGCAATAATGACGCTCTAAATTCAAAAAGTGCGCCTAAAAGTAACTTTTAATCGCACTTTTTGAATTTGGAGCGTCTTTGCATGTTTTACGCCCTGTTATAAGTGCGCCTAAAAACTCTTTACATCTCTCATGTTCGGTAAGTAGGTCCTTATTACCCCCAAATGGGGCTTGTAGGTAACCAATTAGCGCTCTAGGGTATTAATGTAGCTAGAAACGCCCTAGGGCGGTAAGTAATAAAAAAAAAAACTCTTCACCCTTTAAAAAAGTTCGCGTACATCTAGCCATCATACTGGCAATGGACACCATGCATTCAGCCTAATAACAAAAGAGGTCGCTTCGCTATTCAGCCTTGTCTTCGTATGAGTATAATAGTCATCAATTTTAAATATCGAACGGCGAAGCTCAATTTCGTTCTTGAAAAAAATATTTAAAAAACAAAAATAAAAAACGGGGGGAAAAACTTTTACTTTAAATATTGTTTGCTTTTGGGGTTTTTTATAATTACGTGCTAATAAGGAAAAAAACATGAATTCTGCAAGTGATGAAGAAATAAGCTGCACTCCCGATTCAATGAAAATGGAAGCTGAAGCAGCAATTAACAATATTTTGCCTTTTTTTAACTAATAAAATGTTTTATTTTTGTAATGCCGGTTTTTTTATACTTACCTCACAATCGAGATGTAAAGCAGAGTAGTTAGCTCGGGTGTAAGCATCAATTGCACCCTCGAACTATAGGCGCCCTCGCTACGCTCGTGCGCCTAAATATCTCGGGCTGCAATTGATCCCTTACAGCCCTTGGCTACTAATCTACTATTGAATTGGAACGTGCTGCTCAGCGCCAAAGAATCGAACGCAAATAATGAATGGCTGGTATGACGGCCAATAGCGGCGGTAAATAGAAATAAAACGCGCAAACTACAGCCCGAGTTCTCGTAAAAAAATTCACGGATTGTTTTGCAACAAATTATTAATGTAGCTGCTATTATTATCAAGCTATGATAATAATAGCAGCTACAATTATAATTTTACAATAAAGTATGAAGCGCCTTTTATTTTCTCATAGGGGGTGATGAAAAGTAGAGTGTATCACTCGGGCGCAAAATGTATTTTTGGCTCGGGCGACGTACTTTGAATCCCTCGCTACGTTCGGGATTCTAATTAAGAATCCCTCGCAAAGCTCGGGATTCTACTCTAGAATCCCTCGCTTCGCTCTGGATTCAAAAAACGCCCTCGCTATAAAAATATTACTTTGCGCCCTTGTAATACAATCTACTATTATTGTCAATTTGTCGATTTATTATAGATCCAAGTTTTACGAGGTTTATTACGAGAGTTAAAATCGGAAGATTTTTAATCTACAGCTGCCTACGACTGCTCATTTCTAATAAAAAAAATACTTTAATTTCAGGTGAACGGCTGGCGGGTACTAGGCGCGCATCACGTGGAGGTGGTGACCAGACTACGAGCAGTGACGTCACCAGTGATACTGGTCGTGGTCAGAAAGAGAGACCAGCAGTATAATCTCAATGAACCGAGACTATCTGATTCTGGGTTTGCTCGGGTAAGAAGAAAAACTAAGTTGAACGACGAATAATTTCGAACTTTATGTTTCTATATAATAAGTCTGATAGTAGCGTAGAAATTATTAGGTTCAACGTGGTCCACATGACAAACTACGTCGGTCTATATTTGATAAATGGCTCATTTATATACGTGAAAAAACTGTAAAAAGTATAATACAATAAATCAGTAAAAGAAAAAAATCTTCGAAGATAAAAAAGAGTCTTGTTCTACGATATCTTTGTTTATTTACTGTTACTACTAGTATAAACGCCATCTATGACTAGTTTACTCAGGTATTAAGTTTATTAAATCATCGTACAGGTGGCGTTTTGTTCTGAAATTATAACTGTAAAAGTGCACCCTCACTGGGCGCATTTAACTATTGAATGCATTTATTTCAGTTATAGTTAGACCATTTCCAGGCACTTTTGTATTGTCATGTAGTAGAGAGTATGTCGGGTCAGTCAGAGAGTAAAGCACGTTGCTCGATCCAAAACATAGCTTGTGATCTTGTGATCTCTAGGTGAAAGAGTAAGAGCTCAAAAGAAGTTCGGATACCTAGTTTGATTAATTTTTGTTGGTAAACCGCACCTACGGTACAGGAGAATTTCTTAAGACAAAACGTTGCTCTTCTTCCTGAACAACATTTTCTTGCTTCATATTTCTTTAACCCTTTCATAAATTTTTCCTCAGAGTAACATCCTCGGCGGCAGTCTCCAAGACCTACTGAGTCCACCACAACGGCTGATCAAGGCCAAGTCAGAGAGTTCTGTGGCGTCACTCTGCAGCGCTACCACCGTCATGTCTGCTCCTCATGACCATGATGGTAAGAGTTTTTGCTACAATGACATTACAAGAAGAAAGACACATAGATAACCTACAAAAGATTTGAGGTTTAACCTCTCGTCGACCAAGCGACAGCCGGCTGTCTCGCTGCTATTGTTTTTCTATTGTGGCTCGAATCCCGTGTGTTCGAAGGTTTGATTAAACATAATATAACTATTGTCAAAGTAAAGTGTGAACAATATTTGGCTAACCTAAATAAATAAATAAATGGAGTTGAGTTTAGGCAAGAGAGTCAGCTAGTTTCAACGAGTCAGTCGCTTAGTACTTACTTACTTTTAACTTATCTAGGTATTTTTTGGCTGTAAATACTGAACATTACATCATTTAATAGAATAATTAGTTATGCAGTCTTCTAACAATAACTCAGCTGTGTATGATTTGACATTAAACCAAGGTTTTTATGGCTCTTACAAAATTTGACGTTCTTCTAACCTCATCATAATTAATTTAGCGATCTTCTTATTATTCAGTCTTTAATAGCGATGTCGTCATTCAAATTCTTTCTCATCTTAATGTTCTTTTATCTTATTTCTGAGTATTTCAACATCCTGTAGATATTTAAATTCGTAAAATTAATATAAGCATCATATCTCTTAAGTATATTTTATATTGCAGAATTCTGCACTGAAGACTTAGAACGCGTTCGATCGCGTTCACTAGAGCCGTTGAGTGGCCTGGCTATGTGGAGTGACCATGTTGAGTATATCCAGCTCTTGAAGGAAGATAGGGGACTTGGATTCTCAATACTGGACTATTTGGTAAGTGTAATGGGTTTTGATATTTGAAATTTATTGTAGTGTTCTACAAGGTAGTGTTTTTAGTCCTACTCTGTTAGAGTCTTGGTATCGTACATATAACTTTGTATTTTGTATTTACTTGGTAACTTGTATTTTTTTGTATGAACATGTTATTGTTAAATGTGAGTGGTTTAATTATGTTACAATTTTCCTATTGGCTCCTGGACTAGTTTTTTTTTTAAGAATTAAGATAATCCTCCGTTATCAACAAAGAAAAAAAAACGTCAATCTGAGTTTGGAAAGTTTTCTAACTCCTGTTGATAAGGAAGGATTCTCCGACCAGACGATTGCAAAGACCGATTATCATTGAGATATGTGATGTCATTTTGCATACGAATTAATTGTATAGATCAGTTCTGTTGTGACGTCAGTCATAGTTCTTGTGCATTGTGCTAGATGTGGCTACAATAGGCGTACAAGATATGGCTACACTAGCCAAACTTAAATCATATCTAATATTTTCATTGACCTTTTTTTTGGTAAGTGGGAAATTATCAAATGACTTCTCCCGTCCTGGGTGGGGCGAGAGGGTGTGTCAGACTTTTACTGACTAAAACCCGCTCATGTTCCTTCGGTTGCCCTATAAGTTCCAGTAACAATTAGAACTATTCCGCAACCCCAAAACTATTCTGCAACCCCGTTTCTTGACCTTACGAAGTACTTTGTAGCGTCAATAAAAAAAAAACTAGTTGGTAAGACTCCGTTCCTAGTTAATAGTGTAACTTTCTTCCAGGACCCATCCGAGCCGGGTAGCTCAGTGATAGTAGTCCGCTCGGTGGTGGCGGGCGGCGCCGCGGCCCGGGACGCGCGCCTGGCGCCCGGGGACCGCCTGCTGTCGGTGAACGGAAGAGACGTCGCGCGCGAGCCGCTCGCACGGGCTGTGGCTGCTATTAAGAGTGCGCCTAAAGGTAACCATTCACATTACTTACATAGTAATAATAATTATAAACCCGCAGGGCAGCTTGTGGCGAGCTGTTGGGCAGTAGCGACCCCCACGGACCTGACCTCTTGGGAGACCCGTTGTTCTTCATCTCTGACTTGCCTTCATTGGCCGGCCAGGGCGAACACTGACGAGGAACAAGGCTCCCACCTCACTCTTGCCTTCATTGGCTGGTTTGAGTGGAGAATCGCAAGAGCAAACGTGCTCGGGGGAAGGAAGTATTCCAGTAAGATGCTGGTAGGGATCTTGACCGTACTTCCGGGATTGTCCTGATAGCCGTGGAATACCTCTCTACTCCTCAAGCACCTCGATATATGTTGCCCCCTTGTCGCCACGTCACTATGTGCTAGCGGCCGTTTTCGGGGGCCCATTTACTGAGTGTGCAGGTCACCACCTGTCTTTTTATCCAGGCAGGGGCCATAGCCATTCAATAGTCTAGGATAAATAATCCATCTAAGCAACCCAAGACCACCACCAACCGGGGGTTGACCTTAGGTGCAGTGCACTTGAGTGGTGCATATAGGGATAATCGCCGGTTGGTGCCTCACTTCATATTATAAAGCTTTATTTAAGGGGCCTCTGCGAGTTGGCTACGGCCCCTCGTACGCCTTTCAAAGGACTGGGACCCCAGGGTCCCGAGAAATGCAAACAAATAATAATAATCATTTTATTTCAGGCATCGGACGTCCATAGTATGAAATACATAGAATAATCTTAAACAAATAAACTAATACATATATTACAAAAACAAATACTTAATACTAATGTACACGAAGTGTCGGCGTCGTGTTTCGCTGACTGGTGTCACGAGGCTGGTCACGAAACCGGCGGAACATAACACCCTTCGGCCAAAACTCTTCTTTGAGGAACTTCCCGAGATACTGCGTCGGAACACGCACCACGAACGACTTGAAGTTCTTTTGTGACGCGCCTCCAACACCTCGACCCTTACCGCCTAATTACAAAACAAGGTTTTTCTTTAAACCAGGTTTAAACCATTGAGTCGTGTTTTGTAATTTGAATCTTATTGTGATACGATCAAAATTCGAAATACAAAACCTAGCTCAATGGGTTAAACCTGGTTTAGAGGAAAACCTTGTTTTGTAATAAGGCGGTTAAAGTCCAGTTGGTCTTCACCCGCATGTACTCCACGACCTTTTCAACTTTCGTGGAATGATGCTGTCTTGACACGTACATCAGCGTTGTCGCTGATTATGGTGTGACTGCCTGACAGGCCTGTTAGTCTAGTGGTTAGTGATCCTGACTGTTAAGCCGGAGGTCGTGGGTTCAATTCCCACCCAAGACAAACTTTGTGTGATGAGCATGATTGTTTAATAAGACTAAAATAGCCATAATTTTAATGGACATTCGTGTCTTGAATTGAATACTTTAATCTAACGCACATTTGGACAAATATTCATCAGCTAAACGATTACACGTCAAACCGTCATTACACATAGGTCGCCTTAGACTACAGTTGCATATTTTTGTCTTATCTTGGTAGTTCAACAACAATGTTATCAAATTGTGTGCAGGTTTAACCTTATCTAGAGCTAATTGTTTAGACAAATACCTATATAGCTTTGTAATAGTCATGCAAAAAACTGAATGAAATGTTTTAACACACTTCACATCTTCTCTATTTATAAAAAGAACCTTTCGATTAAAAAAAAAATAAGAATTCGTTGATGTCAACATTTCTTCTTTGAGTTGCAACTCAGGCAAAACTGCATAAATTACATTAGCCCAGTGTGTGCAATGATAGTTGATAGCATCCTTTATAATTGAATTGAATTAAAAGAAAATAAAAGAAGAGTTGCGCTAGAGATGAAACACAATTATTTCAAGAATAAGGAAATTTCATAATTCTAACATCAACATGGTTGACATAACATTGCTATCAGTAACTACTATTTACGTAGATAATGAAGTAAGTTTTAAACAAACAAAGGTAACAGATGGATACTGTTTATCACAAAGAGAGTGCCTTTTGGTAAAAACAGTAGTGCTTTGAATATACTGCACGCGTAAAAATGTAATAAAATTAACATTTCAACGACCAAGCGACAGATAGTGCACGCGTAAAAAGTATAATGAAATTAACCTATCAACGACCAAGCGACAGCCGGCTTACTTAGACTGACATCAGTGAAGGAAACCATAGTGAGAAATCTTGAAAACCGAATTTTATGTAGGTATTCTAAGTTTCCTATCTGCGTCTTGTTACTTGTTAAAATTGGTGATAGACGAACAAGAACGCGTACTTATGGCTCTAGAGTCTCTTTTACCTTTGTCACCGTAAGTACGCGAACTTTAAAACCGCCGCGCTTCGTTCGTCGACGATCTAACCAGTTTGAATTTATGTGTGCGAGCCGCGACCCACTATATAATTCAAAGCTTTTTCTGTGGAAGACATCATAATACAGTGCGAACAAGCTTCACGTGTGTCACCGAATAAGTTCGCGAACTTAAAAACCGTGAACTTAAAGCTTGTACGTCTATCACCCCTTTTAGCGTAAATGGATATAAAATTAGCTGCAGTGAGTGTGTACTTCTAGGAAGGTTTTTGAATGACTAATATCCGAATTTTTAATCAATATCTCTACAATTATTTTGTGTTCGATCTATTAATTCAATTTATAATGCATAACTCTCAGTTTAATATATTTAATTTACCTTTTATTGGATAGGTATCTAAAAGAAAGTTTTTGATAAAGCCCCAAATAAAAAAGAGGTTATCTTAAAATGGTTTACTGTAAATTGTTTATTTTTATTGTTACAGGAATAGTAACAATCGGAATAGCAAAACCGTTACCGTGTAGTACGGTGGTCGGCGGCGAGAAAGGAAACGGACATAGTATACAGAGCAGTCAGGTGAGACAAAAGTTTAATTACTTTATTAATTTAGAAATAAAAACTATTCTAATTTCTTGTACACAACAGACTATATTACAAACGTAACTTGAGTTTATAAGAATAATATATAAAGTAAGATATTAAAGCCTAGATAAAATACACTACTTAGCACACACTTTGGTTTAGCTATCCTTTGTCTCTATCTTATCATTGTTGTTTGAAAGTTGTGCGACATTAATAACAACAACACGATTATAACACAAACATTGTAAATGGGTTGTTGTGTACAAGAAAGAAATGATGTAGGTGTATGTTTATAAGTAAAATTATCCCTAATTGAAGCCTTGTCAATTTCTTAAATAGATTGTTAGTAACAATATTAGTAAATAAAAAAGTACAAGGTTTGAATTTTTATTCAATTTTAAAGATTTTAAGACAAATATCAACAGTTGAAAAACGTGTTATTTAAAACAAAAAGCTTTATTTTATGAGA